>JAHBCN010004385.1:0-64782 GCA_019359885.1 Listronotus oregonensis
AAAAGTCTTTTGGCACTTCCGGAAAGGGGGTAGTTTTAAGCCCTCCACAGATAGAGCCCAAAAAAATTTAAAAAAACATAATAATTTTTTATATCATTTATTTGTTTTCCCATAAAACTGCATAATATGCGGTAGTTTGGACATCTTTAATCGCCTTTTCCCCAAAAACTACAGAATGGAAGGGGATATAATATACATTTTATATCAGAAATGATTCTAGAACCAAATTTAAAAAAAATATACAGGGTATTCCATTGAAAAACAAAGTTGATGTCGTTTCCGGTTAAACCGGAAGTGATAGAGACGTGTTATAATATCCAAAATCAGTTTTTATGATATATTATAGCATCCTAAAATTTGAAAGCTATATTGTTTTTATTCAAGAAAATAAAAGGCTGGGTAGTGATTTCGTTTCACCCGGTATATATATATATATATATATATATATATATATATATATATATATATATATATATATATATATATATATATATATATATATATATATATATATTTTTTTTTTTTCCTTTTTTGTTTTTTTCCCTTTTAAACGAAGCCTTATCTATAAAAAAAACAATAGTTTGTTAAATGTACAAGTGGGCAAGCGTGTTGTTGCTGAAAACCCTTGAGAATGATGTATATAAATGTTATAACCAGTTATCACTTGAAAACGGTTAAAGATACATCACTAACCGTAACGTTGTGTATCAATTAACAAATAAAGACAATGGACAAAAGACTCTACTCAATTTCCAAAAATTATTAATTTTTCTCGAACAATTTTTTTTTGTAAAGTTATTATGCAAAAAGCATCCAACTTGATTTAACTAAATTTGACATGATCTTTTACCATGTTATAATTTTTTTTTTGGTCGAATATAGGGCTCCTAAGAAAAATCTTAAAAATAAAAAAAAACGCAAAAAACTACGCTTTTTCAACCTTTATAGTTTGCCTATTGCTTTTCTGCAACAGGCGTAAGGCACTTTGCCATTTGTAATTCTTTCTTGTAGAAAATTTAATGAAAAATCTTCTTCCTACAATTTTTTACTACACTAACAAAGTTATATGCGATCAAAGTAGAAACACATCTTTTTAATTTTTTTTACACTTAAAAAATGTTCCGCACCTTTCTGAGAGGAAGCATATCTCGATTCTTTTTATATACATCTTTACGAAGGGTTTCCAGCAAAAACATGCCTGTCACCTCGTACATCTAACAAAAAACAAATAACTATCATTAAGGATAATTTTATACATTTATATTGGTAATTTCAATTCCTCTAGATACATTATTGTATTTTTGGTTATTAGTGTTCACTTTTTCTCAATTTGTGAGCCAAATATTAAACCAAGAGAAAGTTTAAGGAACTATGGTTTCCGGTAACAAATATAAAGCGCCTTCATAGAAATTTACAGCCGTATTATTGAGCATGGGGAGGACTCAACTGAGAACTGTTACAGGCTTGGTATTTTGGCAATGATATACTAAAAAACACCTATTGAAATTGGGTCTGGCATAATATCTATAAATGGTGCGGTAATGAGAGTAAAACCCCTTTTCACAAGATAAAATAACAGAGTCTAGAGAGTGATCATCCAAAACCTTCAGAATCGAATTAGGATCAATAAACATGTCACAGACTTGGAATGTATGCTGTATTTGGTTTGTCGCATAGTATGGTTCTTCCCCCTCTTAAAGGAATTTGCCTACAATGGCCAGCGTTAGTTAAGGGTGCAGTAAATCCTTTAATGAAAAGAAAGTATATATTTCTTTTCATACAATTTTTTCATATTAAAGGTCACTTAAGATAGTAATTATAAAGGAAACATTTTTTTCAATATGTATATAGTTCCGCAATAATAAAATATTTCTTAATGGGCGTATTGTTTTTTAAGCATCCAGAAAACAGCCTGCAAAAAAAGTTAAATAAAATAAAACATTTTTTTTAACTGTCAAAAAAAACTTAACTCACACTTTTTATACGCTTAAAGAAATTAGAAACTTTTTATTTTCCAGAAAAAAGTTTCTCCTATAATATATTTTCTTGCCCTAATAAGCCTAATAAGGGAAAAACCTACCCAAAAAGAATAGATTTTTGGGAGTATATCAATCATCATATCAATTTACATTTAAGTTTTTCTCTTTCTTTGTAATTTGGTTCATGATATTTTATTCATAGCCTGTAGTCTTCTAGTTTTGATCAAAAGGTTTCAAGTGAAAGTGTTATGTGAGACTTAACTAATAAAGTATTGTTCATGTGCATCAAAATTACATCGCTCATTTTTTTTTCATTTATCTTATATATTTTTTTAAATATAAAAATTTATTTAAACTATTTTAAATAAATCTTTTTAAATAGATTTTAATTATTATTAACTGTACTTTTATTTTAGGAAAGCTTTAAATAGAATGAATGTGATATATGAAATAAAAGAGTATGTCCCTTTATTAGATTCAAGTAATGTATCTATAAAAGAGTGGATAACCATTGCAAAAGATATTAAGGTAAAAAGTAATAACATTTTTCTTTAATACATAACTATTAAACAAATAATTTATGATTTTATGATTGCGTTCTAAAATATTTAATTATACTATTATTATTGATTTTGTGGCCTAAAGCTATTTATGATATCTTTTTTCAGAATAATTACTGTAGATATGACGGTTTTGTAGTTCTTCATGGAACGGATACTCTGGCGTATACCTCTTCAGTTTTGTCGTTTATGTTGGAAAATCTTTCAAAACCAGTCATTGTGACTGGTTCGCAGGCAAGTTAAAATGTTTAATAAGTAAGAAATTTTATCGCAAATCGTACAATAACAGTACAGTAATACTTATTTAAACAAATAACGTAGTATCGAAGATTGGTTATTCTTATACTAAAAATACACTGTTTATGTTTTAAATTTACAAGAAATACGAACATTTTTTCTCCCAATTTAAAACAAGCTAGGCCTTCATTATTTCATGAAATTATACTTTGGGTACTATTTTTTCCACTTCCCTTACATTTAATCACTAAGCTATGACTAAAAATATCTCATATAATTAATTTAAGTTCTGGTTAATAATTAAAGTAATGCACTTACATGTACAATAACACTTGTGCTCCAATTTCTTCAAATGTTTCTTTGTTTATTTTATTTTTTGCCAATAACACAGCTCCACAAAAAAACTTAAAGCTTCAAAAGACTTAACCATGGTATCTTTATGTTTTTGGGGTCGCTGAACCCGACTCCAGGGTCAGCTTGACCACATCACGTCAGAGTCAAGCGCATTCCAAGGTCAAATCTGCAAAATTACTCAGCCCAATTAAAAAGAATTTGAATGTTCGAAAGACTGGACTATGGTATCTTTATGTTTTTGAGGTCGCCGAATCCGAATCCTGGGTCAGTTTAACCCCATCTCGTCTGGGTCAAGGGCACTTTAAGGTCAAATCTGCAAAATTATTTGTAATCAAATTTGAAGAGTGTATACTTATGTTTTCGAGGTCGCTGAGTACGAGTCCGTTGATTCATATTCAGCGACCTCAAAAACATAAGTATACGCTCTTCAAATTTAGTTGCGATTAATTTTGCAAATTTGACCTTGAAATGCTCTTGACTCTGACCTGATAGGGTCAAACAGGATTCGGATTCAGCGACCCCAAAAACGTAAAAAAAGACGTCTTTCAGAACTTTAGGTCCACATCCTAGTCATTTTAAAGTCAAATCTGCAAAAATAATCGCAACCAAATTTGAAGAGCTTATGTTTTTAAGGTCCCTGAACCTGAATCTGTGGTCAATTTGACCCCATAAAATTTGCTTACGATTAGATCTTAAAATGCTCTTGACCCTGACGTGGTGGTTTCAAACTGACCCTGGATTCGGATTCAGCGACCCCAAAAACATAAAGATATCATGGTCAAGTCTTCAGAAGCTTTAACTTTTATTTTCTGAAGCTGTGTTAATGCATACTTTTTGAAATTTCCGATTTTTTTTTTAATACAACTGTAATTTTCGAGTATTATTTACATTTTGACGACATTTAAAATTTGTTTCAATTTGTCCTTTTTTCTTCAGTTATGATTTCTTTTAATTAAAACTATACTATTAAATCTACTGAAAAATAACCATAACAGGCTTAACCAACCCATACGTGGTCAGTTGTACATTTTATATCTTTTTTTTGTCCTGAAGCGACAATGCCCTGACATATTTTTTACATTTAATAACAAATTACTACCTTAACCTGTTAATATTAAATCTAAAGTTGCCAAAATTTATAACTGGGGGCCCAAACGTTAGGGCATCCGATCTGAATAACGCCAGCTTACAAGTTTAATTCCTACCTAAGGAAGGACAGTTTTATAGTGTTAAAACATGTATTCACTTTATTGCTTGCTCGCTAAAAAACAGTTTTTAACATTTTTGAACAGATATAAAATCCATAGAAACTATGCTGCAGAGCTGGGGGGGATCTTTTAAAAAAGGAATCGATTCACGTATCCGAATCCTCGTAAAGGAAACGAATAACGATTCCTTTTTTAAGGAAAAAAGAAATCGAATCAAGGGCACCGATTCCTATTTATCAAATCACGAGTCCGGATCATCTTTACTTTTTATACTTACAAATGGTAACTAGGATACAAATAATACTACATAATTCAGATAATAAATCAAACGTCAAAGATTTTAGCACGGAGCCCGAGCCGATATGTAATTTTAGGCTCATTTTAAAGCGCTGTAATACTTAGCCAAATCAGTTTTTGGTAAATATTCTTCAAATTTAAATACGTTGTTTCTGAGATCAACATGAATCCACCCTTAAATGGAACATTTTTTTAAACCGTATTTTAAAACTTGCGATGCTAGATTTTTAAAAGGTTTTTGAATGAGCTTCTTAAAATACCCTTATGAATGGGACATGTTACCATAATTTTATAGGAAGTTTCACCAGTACCGTTTAATAATTTTTCTGCTTACGAAATATAAAAATGTATTAAAAATTTGAATTCATTTTCGGATGACACCCTGAATAGAAATAATTAAATGACCCATTTAAAAGTCCCTCAGGGTTATCTTAAGCCCCGTACAGACCTGGATACAATCGGTGGAAACATTATCGGCCGACTGTATCTTTTTTCCTTAAAGTCGGCCGATTACATCGGCCGATTAAATAAATACAAATGTGTCTTGTCCACATCTAGTTGCAATTTTGTTGTTGAAAAAATGGCATGCAAATGATGATTTAATAGCACCGGGTGTTCGTAAGGCATATTTAAGGAATCATAAAAAATAAAAAAAACCCTCCCTTTTACGAGATGGAGTGAACTATGGGAACGGTTTAATAAATGACCTTAAATTAGAAGATGGAAGGGGCAGCAGATTTTGAAAATCTATTGTGTATGGTTAGTCCTAAAATATCAAAAACTAATACAAAATTTCGTGCTGCTATTCAACCATCAATAAGATTAGCCATAACATCTTGCCACTGAAGATTCCTATTGCAGTTTGATGTATTTATTTAAAATATTAAAGCAACTAATATTATGTATAATACCTCTCTGCGAAATTGTGTTTAATGGGATTTATTTTTTTTTTGTTATTTCGTCTGGAGTTGTAGAAAATTCTTCTGCTAAACGTGTTAGTTCGTCCATTTTCTTATTGCGGTCTCGGTACTCTTTACAAGAGACATTCCACAGATAGGGCACTTGTCTTAAACTTTCTATTAAATTTAACGTCTTTTCAGTTGTCCATATGTTACTATATTTTTGTTAATTTAAAGTAGACACTACCTACTTAAAGTAAAAACTAACCTCAAAAATTTGAATAAAATATTCCGATTAACAGAGAACAATGTATCTTGATTCTTAACCCGTATAAACCTGCCGATGTTTTCCATTTAAAACGGTAAACAAGCAACTCGGCGATTCCTTTCATAAAATGCCGCCCAATGTTGTTGGGGAGTCTCCGCAAAATCGGCCGACTCAAAAAGACACAAGAAAAATACAGTCGGCCGACAATATTTCCACCGATTGTATCCAGGTCTGTACTGGGCTTTAAGGATAACAAAAATCAAACTTTTAATATAAATGCAAGTAAAATGTATGCACGATTTGGACACCACACTCTATGGTTACGAAAAAGAAACAATGTTTTATATAAATGTTGTTTCTCCGGACGTAAAAATAGTTAAAAATCAGATGTTAGGAGTGTTTCCTTATTTCAAGATCTTAATAGGCAAATGTTTTAAAATTCTTTATCTTAATTTCCGAAAATCAATGTGATGCTGATTAAGAATCTTAGGTTAAAATTTGTAAAATTGAAATGAAAGATTTAAAATGGCAAATTTGGCATTTATAAATCAATTTGCCTTAGATTCGGGATATAAGGATTTTAGAGGGTCGAGGTAAAAATTTGAAAATTTAGAATCTTGGGTAAAAATTTGAAAATTTAAAATGGTGAATTTTGGCATTTGTCTTGAATTAGAAATATAAGGAATCGATTTCTTCTTGAAATCAAATCCCTTCAAAAAGGAATCGAGTCCGGATCATTTTAAATTTATATAATGAATCCGGATCACCGATCCTATTTTTTAAAACTAATCGATCCCAACCTTCGGATCATTAAAAAGGAATCGATTCCTTGATTCGGTTTCAAAAGGATTCGATTCCTACCCAGCTCTGTTATACTGCTTCTGATAACAGTAAGTTTATATTAGGTTTTACATGATTAAAAACTTTGCTACCTGTATATAAAACGACGTATTTTAAGGTAATTTATTAGTTGTCTTGCTTACTGTCTGCACGTCATGAATCTTGGAATCCATATAAGGAATTTGTGTTAAGCTTTTAATTTGGTTGTAATTTAAAAAAAATGGTTAAATTTTTTTTCTATATTATAAGCCATAACTTTAAATATTTTCTTTTATTGTGAACGTGAAAATAATTTTTCTATTTTGTAAACTTATGATATGAGAGTATTGGGCTACCGAGTTGTTGTTTTTTTGTACCGGGTAGTGTTCCTTAAACATCGATAGTACAAACTATCGATAGTTATCGATATAATTATAAAAAATATCGATAGTATCGATACTATCGAGTTTTAAGTAATTCCTAAAATTAAAAAAAATCATGGAATTTGAACATCTCAATATGTTGATTTTTATTGTTGTGGTATATTCAAACAAAAACAAAAAGTAAGTAATGGAAGAACCTCGATAAAAACAATCTAAATGTAAATAAATACCAGTAAGAGGAAGACAGAAGACACCTTAAAAAATAAAAAGTATACAAAGTTTGACATAAATTCCGGTACTTCCCATTTCGATTTTACAAATACAGGATAGAATACTGTTATGTTTGTTATGTTTAAAGTTAAGTAATTTAACTTATTTCATTCTCTACTAGAGTGCGATGTAGTATGTAGAGTTCTCGGTATATTTTTCGATAGTACGTGTACATCGATAGTATCGATGCACATGTACTATCAATAACTATCGATAGACTATTGATGTTTAAGGAACACTAGTACCGGGTGTCCAAATAAGAAAGGATGCTGGCTGTATCTCAGAAAATGTTTATCGCACAACGTTGGGGAAAAATATTTTTAGTAAAAGTGGTCAAGAGAAATAGCTGGAAATTATTTTCAAGTTTCTGAAATGGCCGCTAGGGGCGTAACTGCAATCTTGAATCTAAAAAAGTGATGTTTCTGTGAATTTTGCTATATTAACCTAACAAAAAATACCTGATTTTTAAAGTCGAGGATAATTTGAACCTTTTTTGTTTGACAATTTTTGCTGTATCTCTAAAAATAAAGTGGTGGGGGATATTTAAGGGTTTCCGTAAGAAACACCCTGTATCTTCGAAACGGCTAAGCTGATTTAGCAAACTTGGGCTAGTTAAAAAGAGCTGTTCTTGGGCTATAGATGTTATATTATTTAAAGTTTTGTTAGTTTCACATGTCGCCGCTAGAGGGCTTTTTTCGAAATTCCGACAGAAATGGTTAATTTTCGCAAAAAAATTAAATGCATTGGTATGATATTTTTTCATAAAAAAGTAGCTAAATGATGCTTAAACAAGCTTGGAAAACCATATTTCGATATCTTGTTACTTACCTAAAATTTAGGCCAAAGAAAATTTTATACGTCAATATCTCAAAAACTATAAAAGCTACAAGAAATTTTATGTAACATAAATTATGTATTTATACAGAACCTTTAATTTAGGTTATAATCTTTTTGCCTAAATGCAATACATTACAAGTTATAATCAATAAATCGAATTTTCAGGATTTTTTTAAGGTATACCCCTGGAATTCGATTTTCTTATTATAACTGGAAAAGTATTGCATTTAGACGAAAAGATTATAAAACCTAAAATAAAGGTTTCGTAAAAATACATATTTAATGTCCTATAAAATTTCTTGTAGGTTTTATAGTTTTTGAGAGATTGACATATAAAATTTTCTTTGGTCAGTTAGAAGTTTCGCGAGTTTAGGATTAGCGCTTTTAGGAAAATAAATTATACCAATGATATTGAAAATACAGTTTCGAATATCGAAAGCCTCTAGCAAAAAACTTAAATATATAATTATATCCCAAGAAAGCTTGTGAATAGCTAACTGTTAAAATGACTTAGCCGGTTTGTAAAGTGTTTTTTTGGAAATAAACATTTTTAAATACCAAATTCAAAAAAGGTAATATCACACTAAAATCAGATTTTTGTTGTAATAGCAAAATTACAAAACTCACTTTTGATTCAGATTCAGTTACCTCAGCGCCATTTCAAAGAAAATGAATTTTCCCCTGTCATAAAATTCCACGCTTTCTTGGTACCCGGACATGTGAATAGGTGTTTTGCTGTTGTATGATAATAAGATTTAAGTTTTTTGGTTTGGTTGGTTAATATTTATCTAGCAACTGTACAAAAATCAGCCGGTTAATTGTAAATTACCTAACTTTATGAATTTGACACGTTGAGGGTGTAGGTCTCGCTAAATGCCCCAATATTTTTGTAGGTCTATATATTTTTTATGTTTGCATTATAAAATTTCGAGTAAAAAAGAAAGGGTTAATTTTTTATTTACCTATTACATCGTTAAATTGACATGTTTGACTCACGCCCCATTTAAAACGCCCCAATTTTCAGAATTTTCGAAAACAAAAACGTGTAAGTTACGCTAAAATGAATCCACCCACAAAGTTTCAGAAAAATATTTTTTATTTCAAAATTTAAAGCTGCGACCGATACGTAGTAGATCCGCATGCTTCACTTAACACGTTCGCCATTTTTTTAAAAATCTTTATTCTAATTTTCTTGTAATTTAAACGCAGGCACGCAAATAGGCATGATCTTTTTAAACTCCTTTAAAAAATTAAGCACATTTATAATGTGTATTTAACTAAATTTATATTTTTTGTTTTAGATTCCTATATTTGAAGCTTGCACAGATGCAACACGAAATCTTATTTCGTCTTTGATATTTGCAAGTTCTTACAAAATACCAGAAGTTGCTGTGTACTTTTACGACAAGCTTATAAGAGGAAATCGCGTTAAAAAAGTTAGTGCTTTAGAGTTTAATGCATTTGATTCTCCAAACTACCATGCCTTGGCGGAAATTAAAATGGGAAGAAACAGGATTAATGAGCAAATTGAATGTAAGTTTACCAAAAAAAGAAAAAAGTTTCTTTATATATCTAAATACTGCTGTGATATTTAAGGTATGAATTTGATGACTTTTTTTTTGAAAAAAAGATAGACATAATTTTTTCTTAAAGAACTTAAAAAATTTACACCGATTTTAAAGATTAATGACATAATTTAGGTTTTTAATATAAGACTATAAGAGCAACAAATAATTTACGAATGCTCTATTAAATAAAATATTTTTTTTTAGTAAGTAAGTAAACACTACGATCTTAGAAGTTGTAGAACAATAAAACTATAAGACTGAAATGATAACTTTTACCCTTTTATTTCGGTTTTTATAGGTACTAAAAACAATTATTTAAAAAACCTTTCGTTGAGAATGTTGGGAAAGCAATAAATATAAGACTGATGTCTACTTTTACCTTTTATTCTTTATACTATTGTCAAAAGAAAACTTCAATTAACAAAAAAACTAACTAATGTTAAGGTAAAAATTTTAAGTAAAAAATTAAAATCTTACTCTTATTATTATTTTATTTTATAATAATTATTTGAGATCAAAAGGCAAAATTAAGTTTTCATTTAATAGTGGCCCTAAGGGTAACTAATATGTTTTAAATTAACTTTTTAGTAAACTAAACAAAAATTACAATACTTCTTTGACCAAATCTAAAGCAATTGTCAATCTAGTTTAGTACGGCGTACGGCCCAAGTTTAGTGGCCTAACACTAATTCAGAATACTCTGAATTGCCAACCCCCGGACTTCCGGTACGGTTACCTATTGATATTTTTAATATCCTAATTATTATCTAAAAGAAGTCGTAATGTACGTGAGGTGGTGTAATCCGTCTTGTATATGTGGCTGTGAAACAAAATAACTTTATTTCTCTTGACGATTAAAAACTTCTAGTACCAAATCTAAAGCACATTGTCAATCCCCTAGTTTGGTACGGGCGTACGGCCCCACGTGGGGTGGCCTAACACTGTCCCTCAGACCGATACTCTGAATTGCCAACCCCCGGACTTCCGGTACGGTTACCTATTGATATTTTTAATATCCTAATTATTATCTAAAAGAAGTCGTAATGTACGTGAGGTGGTGTAATCCGTCTTGTATATGTGGCTGTGAAACAAAATAACTTTATCTCGACGATATATTGTTGACTTCAATAATACGATGTTTTGGTTCTATGCATATTGGTACAAAGATATTTCAATTTTAATATTATCTTACATGATGTTATTGCCCATAGTACACAATATTGTTTATTTTTTGGTTGTATTATTAAAGGTATTTCATTTTAATTAAATTTGTAATAATTTGGGTAGTTATAATCCACATCTCTTAAAGGGCTCAATGTAATATTAGATTTTTTTAGTTTATTCCTATTGCATCTTAGAACCTAAATGCCACGATATGCCTTTTATTGCACACGTCAATTTAAATAGTAATGTTGGAATATTGTACTTTTTTCCAACATTAACTTCGACTCAGGTAAGTTTTCTAGAGCAATTGCATTAATTAATATAAAAATTTAAATAATTATAAAGCATTAGAAAAACTAAGAATTAAGAGGAAATATTATCAATAAATTATTTTTTAAAACTACCAGGCCTTAACCAGAACTTCATTTTAAAACCAAATAAAAATACAAAAAACGAATTTTGGGACTTTGCATTTATTAGCTGTTATTATTGGGCTGCAATAAAAATTCTTCCTTTTGGTTATACCATATTTGTAGAACCAAACTAACCCATGTTACATAAGTTTTGAGAAAAAAATTGAAACTACTTGTTTCCATCCAAATAAACTTTTATTTTTTCAAACTTATTATATTACTAAATCAATCATCGCTATACAATAATAATATAATTTAATGCCGCTACGGGTCCGTTTTCTTTTATGACTCGTAATATATGCCTAACTGGTCTCATGAGGTTTTGGACATCATGTATATTTATTTCTCTTACTTCTTGGAAGATTCGCGGCCGAAGTTCTTGTTCTTTTCGTGCTTCCCAGCCGTTATCTTAGACTTTCTGAGCGAATTGAGCCCAGAAAGTTTCAATTGGCCTGGCTTGGGGGACATTGGGGGGGTTATCAATCCTGGGCACATATGGAATATTTCTTGCTTCCAGTCAGTCAAGTGTAGCTCTGGCATAATGTGTTAATGCCAGATCTGGCCAAAACATATAATTTCCATCACCGTGATGTACGTTGATAAAATTAAGCAATTTATTTAAACAATCTCTGATGTAGACCTCGGCATTAACCGCCTCTCTTCTTACATGACCAACAAAAGGCCTGGATATACCTTTTTATATGAAAATTTAGTTTTTGCTTTATATCTAACTTTATTTGGGGGCTCTTCCAGAATTTTAACCTGCATGGCTAAGGGTAAAATATTTTTCCTACGACCACTTGGGAAAATGAACATATTCGCACTCTCTCGCTGCTGCACTGCTTCGAAAACATGCATATTTCACACGCATACTGATTTTCATTTTCCTCTCTAGAGAGGAAAATATTTTCCCCTTTAAAGAGAAAAATAACTGACAACCAATTATGTCTTAAATATCAGCTATAAATCGTTTTCAAACAGAATTATATCTGAGTATGAGTTACGCAACAAAAACAAAACGTAGTCCTAGCGCGTCAGTCGAGTAACAATAATCACAAAACGTAAAATTGACAATACACAATGAATTTTCTCTTTAAAGGGGAAAATTACTTTCTTTCTAAGAGGAAATGTATTCCATCTTATAAATTGATTGAACATAAAATTAAATTGGGCATTTTTTTCTAATATATATAATTATATCATATATATATATGATATAAATAAATAAAATATATATATATAGGTAATATATATATATGTCTAGGAAAAATAGTGTAAACAACTCGTTAGAAAGTGAATTTCCCAAATCTTTCACTTTACATACTTGTTGTGTAATATACTATTTCATCATCCATGACAATCGATCTGTTATTCGCGAAGTAAACTCGCCTTAAATTGCGACAGCACCTGGGTATTCTTGCTAGCTAAACACCAGTATATTTGGGTGCCTTTTTTCTTTTTCGGTATTTTAAACCACTTTTAGCACTATACTGAGAAACAGTTGCGTTGGAAATTCGAAAGCGAGGACCAACCTTTCTGGTAGACTGTCCAACGATATTTTTCACTTTTCGAACTAATCTTTCCTGCTGGGCATCAGACAACTTCAGTGGTCGACCACTTTTCGGGAGGTTCATACATGGGATTCCTTCTTCACATTCCTGAACTGTTCGATATATGGTGAATTTCAAAATATTTTCGCCTTGAAAAATCCTTACTAAAATTTTTTGGGCATTTGCCCAACAAATTTATAAATACTTCTTTGAATATCTAGCTTGTATGCCCAAATAAATGCGAAATAAATTATAACAACTATGACATATTTATCAAAATGGCGAAACCATAGCAATGGTAAATTCCAAGGATCACCTGATATACGGCATTCATATTTCTGCAAAACACCTGGATTTTTTTCTCATAACTTCTGTAACAGGGGTTACCACAGTTTGTTTTTATGATATTGATACGTAAAAATGGCAAAACTAAAAAAGTTTGTAGTTGATTACGAAATTGCAACACTGTTACGCTTTAACCTTAATGGTGATTAGGTTTAGTTGCGCTAAGTTCTAGACGTTTCAGTAATTAATTTGGTGTTACCTATGATAAGAACAAATTTAAAGCAGTTTTAATAAATATGTTTTATTTTTTACTTCTTATTAGTAGGTTTTTAATTGTTTTCTAATTTCATTTGACTAGTTCTTAAAATATATTAAAAATATGATTATTATATCTAAGTTTTTTACGTCGACTTTTTACTTTTTTATACTGATAAGGCATGGTCATTCTTGCTTTTAAAATCCAAATTTGAAAATTCTGCAGTCGAAAATTTTTACTTTCTATATAACAATTTTGTACACATAAGATTATCAAAAGATATTTTATGCCGATTCTGTACTCGGTTTTATACTTTTCATACATTATTTATTTTTAGATAACGCTAAAACACTTTAATTATATTTTAAATCGCGGGACAAAAGATAAGAAATGTCCTGGAACGCAAAATATATCGTAGTCTAAGAACCAGCTTAAACCGGATAATACATATTTTTTGGGGTTTTTTTTTTTTTTTTAAAAAAAAAAATTTTTTTTTTTTCCCCCAAAAAATTTTTTTTAAAAAACCCCCAAAAAAAAAACCCCGGGAAAAAAAAAAAAAAAAGAAAAAAAGGAAAAAAATTTTTTAAAAAAAAAATTAAAAAAAATTTTTTTCCCCAAAAAAAAATTTTTTTAATTTTTTTTTAAAAAATTTTTTTTTAATAAAAATTTTCCCCCCCCCCAATTTTTTGTTTTTAAATTTGGGCAAAAATTTTAAAAAAAATTTTTTTAAAAAAAAAAAAATTTTTTGAAAAAAAAAATTTTTTAAAAAAAAAAAAAAATTTTTAATTTTTTTTTAAACAAAAAAAATTTTTTTTAAAATTTTTTTAAAAAAAAAATTTTTTTTTTTTCCCCAAAATTTTAAAAAGGGGAAAATTTTTTTTTTAAAAAATTTTTTTTAAATTTTTTTTTTAAAAAAAATTTTTTTTTTAAAAAAAGGGAAAAAAAATTTCTTTAAAAACCATTATTGAAAAAAAAATTTTTTTAAATTAAAAAAAAAAATTTTTAAAATTTTTTTTTTTTTTTGAAGTTTTTTTTTAAAAAAATTTTTTTTTAAAAAAAGAAAGGGCCCTTTAAAAGGGGGGGCCCCCCTTTTTTTTAAAAAAAAAAAAAATTTTTTTTTTTTTAAAAAAAAATTTTTTTTTTTTTTGGTTTTAAAACCCGGACCTTTTAAAAAAAAAAAATTTTGGATTTTTTAAAATTTTTTTTTTTTTTTTAAAAAAAAATTTTTTTAAAAAACCCCCAATTTTTTTAAAAAAAAAATTTAAAAAAAAAAAAAACCCCCCCCCTTTTTTGGGGAAAGGCCCCGGGAAAAAAAAAACCCAAAATTTTTGGGTTTTTTAAAAAACCAGTAAAAGGGGGGGGGGCCCCCAAATTCCCAAAATTTTAAAAGACCCTTTTCCCATTTTTTTCCCCCCTTTTTTCCCCCCCGGGGTTTTTTTTTTTTCCCCCAAAAAAAAAAAACCCCCGGGCCAAAAAAAAAAAAAAAAAATTTTAAAAATTTTTTTTTAAATTTTAAAATTTTCCCCCCCTTTTTTTAAAAAAAAAAAAATTTTTAAAAATTTTTTTTTTTTGGGGGGTTTTTCCTTTTTTTCCCCTTTGAAAGGGGGGGCCCCCGGGGTTTTCCTTTTTTTTAAAAGGGGGGTTTTTTTTTTTTTTTTTTTTTAAAAAAACAAAAATTTTTTTTTTAAAAAAAACCCAAAAACCCTTAAAAAATTTTAAAAATTAACTTTTTTAAAAAAAAAATTTTTTTTTTTTTTTAAAAAAAAAAATTTTTTAATTTTTTTAAATTTTTTAAAATTTTTTTTAAAAAAAATTTTTTTTTTTTTTTTAAAAAAAAATTTATTTTAAAAATTTAAAAAAATTTAAAATTTTAAATTTTTTTATATAAAAAAAAAATTTTTTTAAAAATTTAAAAAAAAATTTTAAATTAAAAATTTAAAAAAAAATTATTTTTTTTTTTTAAAAAAAAATTTTTTTTTTTTAAAATTTAAATTAAAAAAATTTAAAAAATTTTTTTTTTTTAAAAAAAAATTTAAAAATTTTTTTTTTTATAAAAAAAAATTTTTTTTTTTTTTTTAAAAAAAAAAAAATTTTTTTTTAATTTTTTTTTTTAAAAAAAAAAAAATTTTTTAAAAAAAAAAAAAATTTTTTTCCAAAAACCTTTTTTTTTAAAAAAACCCCCCCAAAAGGGGAAAATTTTTTTTTTTAAATTTAGGGTTTAAAATTTTTTAAAAAAAAAAATTTTTTTTTTTTTAAAAAATTTTTTTTAAAAAAAATTTAAAAATAAAAAAAAAAAATTTTTTTAAAAAAAAAAAAAAAAAATTTTTTTTTTTTAAAAAAAAAATTTTTTCCCAATTTTTTTTTTTTTTAAAAATTTTAAACTTTCCCCATAAAAAAAAAAAAAATTTTAAAATTTTTTTAAAAAAAAAAATTTTAAAAATTTTTTTTTTTAAAAAAATTTTTTTTTTTAAAAAACCGAAGGGGGTTTTTTTTTTTAAAAAAATTTTTTTGGGGGGCCCAAACAATTTTAAAAATTTAAAAAATTCCCAAAAAAATTTTTTTTAAATTTTTGAATTTTTTTCCCCCAAAAATTTTGGGTTTTTTGGGGGGCCCTTCCCGGGGGAAAAATTTTTTTTTCCCCCCTTTTTTAAAAATTTTTTTCCTTTTAAAAAAAAATTAAATTTAAAAAAAACC
This sequence comes from Listronotus oregonensis, assembly GCA_019359885.1. NCBI lineage: Eukaryota > Metazoa > Arthropoda > Insecta > Coleoptera > Curculionidae > Listronotus > Listronotus oregonensis. The sequence continues at coordinate 16,042 of JAHBCN010004385.1, forward strand.
CCCCCCCCCCCCCTTTTTTTTTTTTTTTTTTTTAAAAAAAAAAAAAAAAGGAAAAAAAAAAAAAAAATTTTAAAAAATTTTTTTTTAAAAAAAAAGGTTTTTTTTTAAATTTTTTTTTTTTTTTTTAAAAAATTTTTTTTGGGCCCTTAAAAAAAAAAAAACCCCCCCGGGGTTGAAAAAACCGGGGGGAAAAAACCCCCAAAAAAAAATTAAAAATTTTTTAAAAATTTTTGGGTTTTTTTTTTTTTCCCCCCCCCAAATTTAAAAAAGGGCCCTTTAAAAAACCCTTTTTTTAAAAAAATTTTTTTTTTTAAATTTAAAAAAAAAAAAGGGGGGGGTTTTTTTTTTTTCCCTTTTTTTTAAAAAAAAAAATTTTTTTTAAAAATTTTTAAAAAAAAAAAATTTTTTTAAAATTTGTTTTAAAAAACTTTTTTTTAAAAAAAAATTTTTAAAAAAAAAAAAAGGGGGGGGGAAAATTTTTTAAAAAAAAAAAAAAAAAAAATTTTTTTTTAAAAAAAAAAATTTAAAATTCGGGTTTTTTTAAAAATTTAAAATTTTGGGGGGGTTTTTTTTAAAATTTTTTTCCCGGGGAAAAAAAACCCCGGAAATTGGGGTTTTTTTTTTTTAAAAAGGGGGGGAAAAATTTTTTTTTTTTTTAAAAAAAAAAAAATTTGAACCCCAAAATTTTGTTTTTTTTGGGAAACCCCTTTTTTTTTTTTTTTAAAAAAAAAATTTTTTTTAAAAAAAAAAATTTCTTAAAAACCCCCCCTTTTTTTTCCCCCGGGGAAAAAAAATTTTTTTCAAAAATTTTTTAAAAAAAAAAAAAAATTTTTTTTTCCCCCAAATAAAAAAAAAAATTTTTTTTTTTTTTTTAAAAAAAAAACCCCCTTCCAAAAAAAAAAAACCCCAAAATTTTTAAAAACCCCCAAAATTAAATTTAAAAAAATTTTTTTAATTTTTGGAAAAAATTCCTTTTTTTTTTTCCAAAAAAAAATTTTTAAACCAACCCCCTTTTTTTTTTAAAAAAAATTTTTTTTTTAAAAAAAAAAAAAATTTCGGGATTTTAAACCTTTTTTTTTTTTAAAAAAAAATTTTTTTTTTTTAATGGGGGGGGAAATTTTTTTTTTAAAATGAATTTATAAAAAATTTTTTTTAAAAAAAAAATTTTTTGGGGGGGAAGGGGGGGGCCCCAATTTTTTTTTTTTAAAAAAAGGAAAAAAAAATTTTTTTTTAAAAGGAAAAAAAAAAAAATTTTTTTAAAAATTTTTTAAAAAAAAACCCAAAAATTTTTTTTTTCCAATTTTTTTTCCCCAAATTTTTTTTTTTCCCCTTTTTTTTTAAAAAAAAAACCCTTTTTGGTTTTTTTTTTAATTTTTAAAAAATTTTCCAAAAAGGTTTTTTGGTTTTAAAAAAATTTTTTTAAAAAATTTTTTTTTTTTTTGGGGGGGGCCCCTTTTTTTAATTTTTGTTAAGAATTTTTTAAAAAAATTTTTTTTTTTAAAAAAACCCCCCAAAAAAAAAGAACAAGCAATCGACTGAAAACACGACTCAGTGGCGAAAAATGACTAAAAATTTTGTGATTACTAAATTTTGGATTAAATATCTTCCCATCTATTTTAATCGCGGAAATGGCTGTGAAATTTGACATACCATTCTCGACAACCTACTTGTGTGAAAAATAATTTTCTATTTTAATGGAAATTAAAACAAAAAACGGAGCCATCTTGATGTTGCTAGTGACCTACGTTGCGTACTTTTAAAGATAAAACCAAGAATTTCCTTGTTAAGGAAATGCAGCACCATACTTCGCATTAGATTAGATAAGTGTTCAAATGTCATGTTTATAAATAAATGCTTTTTTTTTTAGTAAAATGAATGTTTCGGTATAGTCGAGGGAAGTGAGGGGCGGGACCACTTCTTAATTTCAAAAAGGGGGCGCCATAGAAAAAAGTTTGGGAACCACTGCTATAGATAAATGCTTAAATTACAAATTCAAGCTTACGCTTTTTTTTTAGACAATTCTATATATATTTAAGAGAGCTAGCCCCGATAATATTTTCTGTGCCATTGAGTCGCGCAACCAAGATTTGATCCTCCGAAGAGTTGAAAACGATTTTTCCGCTGTAGCTACGCTGACCGGGGGAGTGTAGCCAAAATTTGTAGAAATATTTTTATGTTTGGGTACAAATCTTGGTCGCACTTCAATAAGATTAGTTATTGACTCTGGTATGACCAAATTATTTGGAGATTCTCTTGTCCATTTGGTCATCCAGAGTCGGTATTCATTTAAAACTGTAGATTCATTATCGCTAATGAACTGGCGGTACATGTGAAACGATTTTTTTACTTTTACAATATCGATATCCAAATTCCTGTCAATTGGGATAGGTATAAAAACTTTCAAATGAAAGAGGTCGAGGACTTCCGGATATAATCTGTCCTTCAAATCATTAATAATTAAATCTAATAGAGGTATGTATGCTGATTTCCGAAAGTACTCTTCCACCGATTTCGCCTCATAATTGGACCTGATTGTTTGCCTTAAAATTGTACGTAGGGATTTTATTTAATGTAACATCCAACTGTTTTGCTTGCTCTGTCGCCTCTGCAAATAATTGCTTAACTTGACATCCTTTTTTTTTTATCAGTCTATCGATCTCAATAGACTGTGAAAGTGAGACTTTGCCGGTTACAACTAGTAAATTAGGGTTGTGGGCATGCCCACAGTGCCCACAACGGTGGATCCGCGCCTGAGAGACAGCCTTGCCAATGGGCAGAGCAAACAAGCGTGCGAAAGAGGAGTTTATTTTTAAAAGACTAGATAAAAACCTAGTTGCCCATCATTATTTTGAAAAAAAAAATATATATAAAACATAAATTAAGAATGGATAAATAATAAAGTAATAAAAATAGTTATTACTAATAAACATTTTTTCAAAAAGTACAAAATTTAAATATTATGTTCAGGTTCTTGATGTCATTTCCATAAATTTTGTTTTCTTTTTTAAATAACTTTTTTTAAAATAAATTTAAAGTGTGTAGTATCAATTATAAGGTGATTTTATTATAAAACGAATGATACAATAATATATAGGTTGTCTCATTTAAAACAAAGCAATTTTGCGTTATATCTCTTTAACCGATAAAAAAAATGACCACGCCACTAGATTCTACAAAAATTCTACACAAACTTGCTTTTTATTTTTTTTTCTTTCTTTACTAACAGGGGTGTGCCGAAATGGTCAAAATTCGAAAAACACCCTGTGTCTTCGAAACGAATTAAGTTAGCCGGGATCAATTTTTACCGTTCAGTTGTTTCGATCGAACTCGAGAACGTGCCATCAGGTTTGCTTTATCTCTTGCAGTTTTTCCAAAAATGTGAAAATCCATCCAAGAAGGCGCCACCCTGTATAAAAATCTTTACTTTAAATTATTAATGGATATCAAGCTTTGCTAGATTACATGACTAAACCAGGAAAATTATAGCAATTTAGGCCAAAATAAATCGATTCTGCAAGAAGCATTGTACATATAAGAGGAAGCTGGTCGACCCAAGGGCCATCTCGTGTGCATAAAGGGCATCCCCGAAATTGCATAATTCTTTCAAAAATATACAAAGTCGATAAAATAATGTAAAATAACGTAAAAATTACTCCCCGGAGGTTTTTGAGGGCGCTGATTCCGAATCTGACATCAAATCATCCTTACGATGCCCGCGGGTGACTCCAAGGGGGTGAATTATGGCCAAAATTGGCCAAAATTACTCCTGCATGAAAGGACGCGAAAAACTTTGAGGTTTTAGCTTCTTCTAGATTCGCAATTTTTTTCCAAAATTCACCCCCGCAGAACCACCCCCGTCGGTCCTAAGGTTGTTTCAACGGCGGACTTTGAATCAGCGCCCCAAAAACCCCCAAGAAGTACCTTTGACCCGGGTTCTCTCGACCTATCGTTAAGGGGGCGATTTTGGCCAAAATTCACTCCGCGGAGCCACCCCTGGACATCGTAGGAGTGTTTCGAAGTCAAATTCGAAATCGGCGCCTTCAAAAATGCCCGGGATTAATTTCTACGGTATTTTACATTATTTTATCGACTTGGTATATTTTTGAAAGAACTATGAAATTTCGAGGAAAAGGTACTTTATACACCCGAGATGCACTTTAAGTCAATCAGTTCTCTCTTATATCTACAATGAATTTCTGGTACTTTTTCCGAGTAAGATGTCGAAAACCGCATCTCGATTCGAGTTGTATGGGAAAATCGATATATTTTAAGTAATTTTCTTGGTCCAGACCCTCCATATATTAGTTTGAAAAGGAAATATTTGTGTCAATCTTTTAAACTTTTTCCTTTTTAGGATTTAAATCAAATCGGAGTAATTGCAGGTAATGATATGACAGTCGAAGCTGCATATGCCAAGTTAGTTGTTCTATTAGGACTTCCGGATACTGCTGAACGAAACAGTCAATTAAAACATAATATTAGAGGGGAAATGACCGAAAATTAGTTAGCGACACTTTCATGGATAAAGAGCACAATTAATTTTATTCTTCTGGCGCATCGATATATTTTTATTTAAACTGCAGGCTTACTTTTTATATACAGGGCATTCGTAAAGTAGTGGATAAATTTGTTAAAACTTCACCGAAATTACTTTTGGAAAACAAGCTTAAATCCGTAAAGTTTAATTTCTTTTGCGCATTTTATTTAGTTTTCTTGAACTGTTTTAAATATGTTACGTATTATTTTTTTTTGGTTTATTTTAATTATTGTGATATTTTATTTTAGGCATTCCGGTTGATTTCAGCTTTTATCAATGATTTTTTCTTTCAAAAAGGTTATTCTAGATATAACAGTAACATTTATTTGATTCACATTTACATCTTAAATCTCTTTATTAAAAAACTTAAAACTACATATTTAAAAGAATTGATTCACCTTTTGGCTGACAGTACTATTTAAAATCGTTTTGTCCTTCATTTGTATTGTTGCATCTTACATAGTGATTCTTGTAGGAGGTATGACGTCATCGATAACTGTTTTCAATGGCAAGTCTCATTTTTTATTCCGAAGTGTAAGAGAGCACATTTTTTTACACACGATAAGTTAATTTTAAGAATGCATTAAATAAAAAAACGCTTTTTATATTTTAAAATATTAATTTTAATGGTAATTAAAACTTTAAAAGCAACTAAATTAAATGCTTAAATTAAGCACCGTGGGCTCTGTTTGGCTACTGTCAACGTAGCCAAACAATTAATAAAGTTTTTTGAACATTTTCAATAAATTCAGAAGGTGTAAGTTATAATAATAAGAGATAAATTCTTTCTTTTAACTTCCGTGACTTTCTAACGTATATTTTTCTTTTTTAAGTATCCCCACAAAAAGTAATCCGGGGTGATAAATCAGGCGATCTGAGCGGTTTCTGTCTGCTTATCCAAAGATTGCGAAAGACCTTATTTAAATAAGCGCGTACAGGATGTGGCATATTGTTGAAAAAAAAAGGAAATTTCCCAGACCCCTCTGTACCATATTACAAAGCAGTTAGTGCAAGAATTAGGCCATAAGGTGAAAGATCCAAATATCTTTAAAACATATTCTTCAAAGAAATATGTAACGAAATGTAATTTCAAGTCACTGACAGCCGACAACAATCAAACATTTATTGCCAAGGTAACTGTTAGGCAGTCAACTATGCACAATTTTAATATTTAATTTAGTTATTTTTAAAGTTTTCATTATTATTAAAATTAGTATTTTAAAATTTCAGAAACATTTTTTTTTCTTTTTATTCAACTCATTCTAAAAATTATCTTATTGGATTTAAAAAAGTATTCTTTTATATTCCGTAATAAAAAAACAGGGGATACCTTTGAAAACAATTATCGATGACGTCATACCTCCTACAGAAATCACCCTGTAAATATCATTTTTTTATGAAAAAATGCGCAAAAAAGACTTTACGAATTCGAGCGTTTTACCCGTAAGTTATTCCTTGACTTTTTACCGAATTTATTCACCAATCTATGAATGCACTGTGTGTAGTTAATACATTTTACAAGCAATATTTTATGTATTTACAAATAGCTGTATTTTTTTATTATATTATCTGCTGTATATGTATTATAGCTATTTATTGGAAAATTATATTTATAGATACAGATGTATAATTACATTTTGCCCACCATATTTAGTATATGAAAAGCTTTATAACTAGTCAAATATTAGAAAAATTAGGCTAAACTCAAGATCTTAAATATCAAGAGATGTAGAATAACTCTTGAGTCTATCTTAATGTATTTTTACTTGAAATTATATTTAAAATGATGTAATAAATATTTTGTATTTTTAACTTCTTTTTTTAACACCACTTGATATTATATTTCAAATATTTTACAGTACCATTTTTTAATAACAAAATTAATTCTATATTAACTTCAGTAAAAAAAGATTATTTGTTTTTTTTCATAATAACAAAAGGCATGAAAAACATTTTTTTAAAGTTTTAATTTTTACTTGGTTATCATCAGAATAGCGTTGGTATAGTACATTTATTAATTATTATATTATATTTTATTAAAAAGAAACCAGAATATGTAAATTGTGTACAACTTTCTGACTATGACCTTGACATTATTTTTTATCAAAAAGTATCACATAAGGTCTATAGAGTTTTATGATAATTTATTTTCATAAAGAAATCAAATTTCTAAATTACCTATATCTTTAAACGCTTGTTATTATATCACTGCAAGGTTAATGCGCTTTTTGTTATATATAAAAAAGTGTATTTCTTTTTAAAATATTAAACAAATATCCCTGTTCTAAAGAAAAACCAACTACTCTTTTATCTTATTTTTTTTTTCAAAACATGGGATAAACCATGAGTTGAGCTAGCAAAATGAGGGTTCTATATCAAAATTTAGGTAAGTTTAAATATACAGAGTGTTTCTTAATAACATGCTAATACTTAAGGAAGTGGTTCTTGGACCCATTTTAAGAAAAAAACTTCATATGAATGTATGTCTTAAACGTCTTATTTTTTGAGATACAGGGTGTTAAAATTTTAAGATTTTTTTTATTGTCGTTTTTATACCACTTTAAATATTTTTATAAAAATGGTGTACGGCGTTTATGCATTAAAAATCATTTTTTGACCTAAAAAACATTTTTTTTCCAACAGTGGCGTCCGTACTGGACTCTGAATAGATATTTTTGAAGGAAAACGTAGTACGCCACTGCTTTCTTTTAAAAGAAAAATTATTTTTGGAGACCCCGGTCAATTTAAAACAAATTTTGTTACTTGACTTTTTTTCGTACGACTCACCGTTTTCTCATTAAAAAAAATAAATTTACTTATTTGCATCTCATTGGACCAATTACGAGAAAAAACGATTTTTGTAACTTTGAACAATAATTTATTTAATAGGATAACTTTTAAACGTTAAAATTATGAAATTAAGGTAATCTACATAAATTTCGGAATAGTAACAAAAATTACCCTGAACGCACAAACAAATCAATTATATCAGGTGTTGGAAATATGCAAATATGCATACCTCTGCTCTTTTTTTCATGTTCTCACGTTTTCTTTGGAAAATGCCGGGAGTGGTTCTAATAGTTTCGCAAAAAACTATGATGCGATTTCTCAACTGTTCTTCATTATGAATTGGGGTGCTGTAAACCAATGTTTTAAGGTGACCCCATAGGAAGAAATCTAATGAATGGAGGTCCGGAAAACCTAGGTGGCCATGCCTGTGGTCCGCCGCGACCTATTCAGCAATTATTGTAATTTTGGTTTAAATATTCGCGAGCCATAGCACTGAAGTGCGCTGGTGCACCGTCGTGCATAAACCAGATACGTATTTCATACTAAAATGGGAACATCTTTCATCAAAGCTGGCAATTCTTCTTCGAGAAAATGCCGGTAATTGTGCCCATTTAACCTCTTATAAAGAAAATAGGGTCCAATTAAATAATCAACGCATATTCCAACCCACACGTTAACACAAAACTGCTCCTGGTGTCGGATTCCAAATTGCATGTGGTTCTTAGCCCATGTGATTATTGTGGAAGTTTTGGATCGCGTTTCTGGAAAGTTGGCTTCGGCGGTGAATAAAATTTCAGTGTGTAATAATGGATTTTTAGTTACTTTATAAAGAAACCATTGGCAAAAGTTTATCCATAATGGAAAGTCGCGTGGTAGTAGAGCTTGATACCGTTGGATGTGGTATGGATAAAACAAAAGTCATGGAGAATTTTCCAAACAGGTATATGTGAGATATTTAAAATATCTCCAATTTTTCGTGTACTTAATGCTGGATCTTGTGGGACCAAAAAGGTTAAAATCATCATAATAGATTTATTTTGGACAAATTATAGGATAAAGCGAAAGGTAAATTATGTACAACACTTAAGTAGAAAATTAAGTTTTTATTGTACTTGTAGTTTTTTACCATTATTTCACCGTAACTTTTTTGGTATTAATATTATCAATCATTTGGTACATGATTTCTATTGTCTACCAATTGCTGCTGCTCTTGACTTAACTTGATAAACTTAACGACTCTCCAGTTATTTATTATTTATTTATTTTGCGTGGCACGAAAAGCATAACGTATAAAATAATATAAATAAAGACAATGGTGATTTTTACAAAAAATGTCCAAAATCATCAAATACTTGCTTAAATCCCTGCATTTAATTTTCTTTTATGAATTTTTTCTTACAATTAGTATTGTTAATCATTGTAAATATTACTATTTTTTTACCTCGGAAGTTTAAAATTAAAATATGTTGAAAGCTGTTAAGTTTATTAAGTTAATTAAAGAGCGCCTTTTTTATGTAAAACTAAGCAGACAATAAAAATCGTGTACCAAATTATCAATATTATAAATACCAAAAAAGTTATGACAAAATAAGTGTCGCGACAACCTTTTATATTCTATAAATGTGTGTATTTTCTTTTTTTAAGTACAGAGTTATTTATTTTAAAGTAAACAGGGCTTTATATTTTAACTTCCCTGTACTTAAAAAAAAACGAATATAGCCATTTTGTGTATTTTGTTCGTAGAATTTAATAATCTAATCAGAAAAACATTTGAGACAAAAACAAAAAAATTACAGCAGAGTGACGTATTTTTTAAATGGAATACCACGTATATTCGGTGATATAGGGGTTTATTTCCTGCGGTTCTGCTGCAATTGTCTAAAAACTGCATGATACTATAAGGATAGTTTCACCTGAAAAAACCTGGCTGTCACAGGTCACAGGTGCTTATTTGTCAAAGTCAAGAATTTTAAAAATACCTTTATTACTTTTCGGAGTAGTTTTATAATGAGGTTTTCATCAGAAATACGGCTTTAAATTATAACTCTCTATTATAAATGAAACACAACGAAGATATGTTGCAAATTTCCACCGAAATATATTAGTAAAAACGATTATAAAACTAAAGGCCTTATTTGAAGAAACAAAATCGTTACATATCAGAAAAAGGACTACAATGGAAAAAATAAACCGGGATCGAGCTTTTCTAAATTATTTTACTTTTTATCCCCTGAAGTCAATTACTAACGCAGTTAGAGACTTGATGTATGGTCCTGCAAGAAGAAGAGTAACCTATGCGACGGTTTGGAGAACACTGAAATATTTTAAGTATCTTCCATATCACCTTCTTCCAGTGCAGCATTTAATACGTGAACAAAAGGAACTTCGCTTTTAATTTGTTTCCCAAATTTTAATCCATAAAGAAGATAACGATCCTACCCTGTTTTAAACAATTCTTTGGACCGATGAAGCTACGTTCACTACGTCGGGAATGTTTAACCGACGCAATGCGCACAGCTGGGCAAGACACAGGAAATTTCAAGAGATTAAATACCAAGGTCTTCTCTTCATGTCTGGTGTGGTGTGCTTAACAATAGAATTGTGAGGCCAATATTCTATGAGGAATAACTGGAGAAAGATAGCTCAATCTTCTTGAAAACGCTAGAGGACATTTTAGAAGAATTGCAACTCGGAACGGAACGTATCGCAAGATAATTTGGCAACAAGACGGAGCGCCGCCTTATGCTGTTCGTCAAGTTGTGCAGTATCTCAGTCGCCGATACTATCAGTGGATTGGACGTTATGGCACTATTAGATGGCCACCTAATAGTCCAGATATTACAATTTTGGATATTTTTCTATTGGGTCACTTGAAGAATGTCGTTTACAAAATGGGAACACAAACACGGAAGAAATAAGAGAAAAATTTGTAAATGAAATTAATCGTCTTAACCAAGAATCTCAAATAATATCGGCGAGCTTAGAAAGGCTAAGGAGGGGTTATAGATCATGTTTTGAAAATGACGGGGGCCATATGGAACATTTAAATTATTAGCAATATTATAATTTTTTGTTATAAGTGTTTTTATTACCACCATATTTTACCTCGTATTGTATTTTATTTTTTCCGTCTATTGTAATATCATATCATTTTTAGCATATAATATAACTTGAAGCCGTTCTTCTGATAAAAACCTTATTATAAAACTACTCCAAAAAGTAATAAACGTATTTTTAAAATTCTTGACTTTGACAAATAGGCACCTGTGACCTGTGGCAGCCAGGTTTCTTCAGGTGAAATTATCCTTATAGTATCATGCAGTTTTTAGACAATTGCAGCAGAACCGCAGGAAATAAGCCCAGCAACCTCTATATCACCGAATTCCTCGTGAAAATCTCCATCTATTGATATAAAAATATACGGGTATAACATTTGAAAAATACGTCACTTGTGCTGTAACTCTTTTGTTTCAAATGTTTTTCTGATTAGATTATTGAATTCTACGGAAAAAATACACGAAATGGCTATACTCGTTTTTTAAAAAAGTACAGAGAAGTTAAAAAATAAAGCCCTGTTTACTTTAAAATAAATAACCCTCTACATGAAAACAAATAGCTTGTTTTTAAAAATGTTATTTTACTTATAGTTTATTGTATGTTTATGTGTACTCGGTAGATGTGTGTTTAGGTCTAGACACACCTGTATAGGGTTAACTACAAATAATCCTTAAAACTGTATGTTTTAACCCTTAAACACACACAGAATATTAAACAGTTTTATGAAGCTACAAAGTTATTAGGGGTTTCACTAACCACACAGTAATTACTTATATTTTAGTACACTTATATAACACTAGATATTCTCCCCCGAAGAAAATTAAATATTACTTATGTTATTCAAAGATTTGATAGTTTTGCGAATCTAAAACATTGAAATTAAATGATGTATAACTCAATAATTTTTGTATTAAATAATGTATTTTAAACTAGGCCAAAAAAAATTGGGGAACATTTTTTTGAAGATTTTTTTATTACTATAATCTATTTTGTCCCCAAAAGAAATTTATTTATGATTACATAAAATTTCATAACCCTTTTTTACACCATATTAACTTATTTGTTATTAAATTTATTTAACCTAAAAACGGTTTGTATATTAAATAAATAAATAAATATTACCGTAAATAGTAGAACCGTCACCAGATAAAACATATTTTCGGTCACCGAAATAATGGCATAACTTAATTCGGTTAGTTTTAATTAGTTCCCGTTAGTTCTGGTTAGTTCTGATAATGTAATTTTATTGTTTAGCCATAAGTTGCATTTTTGGGTGATTGCACATACATTTACAGATAACTTTTTTAAAATAGTATGACTTTAACAAGTTGGTGACTGACCTATCATTTTGAGAACATACTAATTTATATGATGATATGATGGTGATTAGAACACACCCATTTTCATATACATTACAAATAATCCAATAATTGGTTTTACACAGGGCTATACTAACCCTATGGGCTGTTTGGGCTACAGCCCAGGGGCGCCACGAACGTAAAGATGAGATATTTTTAAACCACAGCCGACAATTGAGTTAACGAACGTTTTTAAAGATCTATACAGCTGCTATACTCGTACCTTTCTGACAGATTACAGTTTGTCCTTAAAAAACAAAAAATCAGACATAAAAAAAAATCAGCTGCGGGGTACCCAAGGGTCGGTGCTCGGTCCCATCCTGTTTTTGATTTATATTAATGATATTGGTTTGGTGCCGGGTGCCGATCCAGTACTTTTCGCGGATGACACCACCTTAGTAGTAAAAGATATGACAAGCGAAGGTGTAAGCTTAAAAATGAAACAAGCTGAAGAAAGTGCCTCTCGGTGGTTTGCGGAACACGGGTTAAAGTTGAATGAAAATAAAACCAATTTATTATATTTTAGTCACAAAGCTGCAATCTAAAGCAGAATTCCTCAAAGTTCTTGGGTTTTTATCTTGACCAAACTCTTTCTTGGGAGCATCATATTGAATGCCTCTCAAATAAACTAGCAAGAAACATCTTCGTAATTAGATCACTAAAATGTGAAATGCCCAGGACAACATTATTATTAGCATATCATTCACTTTTCGTGTCACATTGTAAGTATGGTCTTATTGGGTGGGGGCATTCACCTTATATGAGTAGAGTTTTTGGTTTACAGCAAAAAGTTATCAGAATAATTTTTGATAGAGGTGATAGAGACGATATTTTTGATATATTTAAAATAAATGGTTTGTTGACATTGCCTTCGATGTATGTCTATACTTGTTTAAGGTATGTAAAAGAAAACATTGATACTTATATTTTACAGGAAGACACACATAAATACAATACTCGAAATAAAACAGATATAAAAATAAATTTTATAAGGTTGACCCATAACAGATACGGTGTAAATTATTTTGGGCCACTATTTTTTAATTTGTTACCTTACAAAATAAGAACGATGGAAAACAGATGTTTCAATAATGTTATCAAGTCTTTTCTGATACAAAATGCCTTGTATGATATAAAAGATTACTTTCCTTTAAATGTCGGGTCTTTGGAGTGTCATGAGAATGTGAAATCTGGTCTCTGATAAAATTTTTAACTTTTAAGTGATATTGCCTGTGATACTTATTTGTAAGTTAGTTCAGGGGTAACACTTAAACCTAAATTTGAATAAAGTTTGTGAAAATAAGCTTTGTTTTTTTTTGTGAAATGTGTGATTAAATTATTTTTTTTTATTATAATAACATGTGTAAAACCTATGATAGGTATTCTTGTAGAATAACTTGAAAATTACATATTTAAAACTTTAGTTGACATGTGTAAATAAACTGTGTAATTTGTACAACACGCAATAAATCTATTCTATTCTATTCCAAATAGCTTAATTTTCTTAGCATGGATTTAATTTAAATTTTTTGTTAAAAACCGACTTTAAATAAAAATTTATTTTTTAAAAAGAAATTCTTTAAATAAAAGAAATAGCTTAAGTGCTGACTATTTGACCGGACCATGGTATTCCCAGGTATTTAGGCGACCATGGTATTCCGAGTTTTTGACCATTACGTAGGAAAACGAGATTTTAAGGTCATTTAGGGGTCAAAATAGTAATATTTTTGAAAGCGATCCTGGTACAACTTCTCGAGCGACCTATTAACTTGACCTGTGTAGCTCTTGAGTACTTTTTGGATATTAGGAAAAAGCTCTGTGTCTCACCGCGCTTTATGACTTCCTACTATGTGTCTGCACGAGCATTGCGGTGAAACACGGTAGCAAAACTAAATATCATGCGCTTCCTATGGCTTTAAAAACCATACGCCAATTCTGTGTTGAAGTCCAGGGGGATTTTAAAAGCATTCAAAGGCGTAAAAGCATTTGAAAACGTACCTTTTAATAAAATAGCAATATTATAATTGAATGTTGTTGTTTTTGTGTTTTAAGATCATCCTCCAATCTCGTCTCTTTTTTAAAAGAGTTTCTAATACCGTATGACTGCGGATCATCAGAAACTCTTGGAATTTTGATTGAAAAATTCGAGTCCGAATTTAAAAAAACAAACGGACGATGGTGATTTTCAAAAACCGAAACGTTGCAGATAAAATTTGCGCAAATAAAAAACTTAAAGAAAATGATGTTTTTATTATAAGAAATTAGGTAAGGCAAAACAAACTTTACTAACCACAACTAACCACAAATAAAAAACTTATAGGAAATGATGTTTTTATTATAAAAACTTAGGTATGACAAAACAAACTTTTAACTTTATGTTTGGTAACTAAATCAATTTAATTAAAAGCATTTGGTACATTATTATTAATATTTCTTAGCAGCGAGTGACTTCTTTTTTTCGCAACTCTTCCTGACTGAACCCGATTCCTTGTTTTTAAACCTTTAGCTGTTTGTTTTCTGCCACTAATAGCTGTTGGCTGTACTTTTATTTTTCTACATCTTTTAAAAATCATTTATTAAGTATTAATCGATAGCTTGATTTGATGTACTGATTCGTTTCAACTGATTGGTAAGTGAATTTATGGCTTTTGAACTACCTGAACTTGGATTTTGTTCTAACGTTTCCACTAATTTGTTTACTTTTTTTTAAATTTGATAGTGAGACTTGGTACTGAAATTCAAACTGTTTGGTGCTCACATCGTTCCTAAATTCTCGGAAGGGGAATTTTCATTTCTTAATAGAAGTGGAATCTGTATTTTGTATACTAAAGTTGGTTGAATTAAAAAGCTTTTACTTAAACGTAAAAAAGAAAACAACTGTTGCCATGCAAGAGGGAATTGTCTTGACATGTGGTAGGAATTTTAAATGATTTGTACTTGAATTCATCCTAGGTTACAACATGCGTAGTAATTATGGGGTAGACTCCTGCGCGCTGGCTTCAAAATTCCTATGTGGTTTCTGTGCTATCGCGTGGTAGTGTTTTAAAAGTATTATGACAAAAGATCGATCTAATCCCCCTGTATTTTAAACACGTTAGAGTGTTACAGAGTAGTATGAATTCATAAACTGCGTCTCGCCCAGGACTATCCCAGGGCCGACCCAGAAGGGAGAAAGGCGCCATGGGCGTTCTAATTGGCAAATTTAGATTTCCTTGCCAAAACGTTTAATTTTGACGATGCATTTGCTGTTAGTTATTGACGATCGACCCGGCACTAATAGTAAAGCTATATATAGCTTTTTTATTAGTACAGTCAAAGAACAATTTTTCCATGTACTTTCTAGCCCTGTTGAAATGTCCTACTTGAATTTATTCGCAAGCAAGAACGCATATCCGTCTTCAAAATTCGTAGCCCTTGGGTCAGCCCTGGGCAGCACACGCAGCTTTATCTCGATATTCAGGCAAGGTTCTAGGGTCAATCGATGCAGTGCTGTGTCGACCTCATTAACCGCAAATGCATCGTCAAAATTAAATCTTGGCAGGAAAATCGAAATTGGCCAGTTCGGACCCCCGGGACACTTTCTCTACCCTGTGCCAGCTCTGGGCAGCTCACGTAGCTTTACCTCAATGTTCACGCAAAGTTTTAGAGCCACTCGTGTCAGTGCCGGGTCGGCCGTCATTGACTCACAGCAAATGCACCGTCAAAATTCAACGTCTTGGCAGTGATATCGATGATGAATTTATTTTAACTAAAGCGAGAA
This sequence comes from Listronotus oregonensis, assembly GCA_019359885.1. Classification (NCBI taxonomy): domain Eukaryota; kingdom Metazoa; phylum Arthropoda; class Insecta; order Coleoptera; family Curculionidae; genus Listronotus; species Listronotus oregonensis. The sequence goes on from JAHBCN010004385.1 coordinate 31,544, forward strand.
AAAAAGTTCATTATTTAATACATTAATTCAATTTCTAATAATAATTATTATGATTAGTTTAGGTCAATGTAAATGTTTTTTGTTAAAAATATTTTTTGATTTTTATTAAAATATTTTTATTATTATAAATTTTTATTTTTTTGTTCTGTTATTTATTATATGGTAGTGCAAATAAAATTGAATTTTTGACGTAAGAAAAAAATAAATATTAATTTATTGCTATTTCTTTTTAATTTCTTATCATAAAAAATATTAGGTATTTCCATCACTATTCTTGTTATCCTTAACCTTCGTGTATTTTAATCAAAATTGAATTGTAGGTTAATGAACACTTCATTTTACAACATATTTTTTTTATAACTGAAGGAAATATTAAGAAATCCTATTTAAGCATTTATGGTTTATAGCCCAGGGCGCCAAAATTAATAACAAGGGCCCTGGTTTTACATTAGATATTTTTATAAAACCTTTAGATTTTAAAAGAGCCTATGTAAATAATTGTTTACAATTGTTTTAAAAACAGTATAGGTGTGGTAAAGTTTCATTCTAATTAAGTAATTCTTAAATTACTATACCGCAATAAAAAATGATTTTTATTGAAAATAATTGACAACTAAAGCTTTTGCAGCATAAAAAATTTTGCTTTTACCAAATTTTCATTTTAGTAAGTTTATTTACAGGGTTCGTTTCGCACAACCTTGAGTTTAATGTGATAAACTGATTTTATCAGTTTAATGCGCTTTTACTGTTAAATCATACATGATATTATTAATCTATTTTAGGTAATTACGTTTTAGATTAATACCATTACTTTGAGTATTAAGTAGAACCATTATCTTATAAGTATAACAGACCTAAAATTAAATCCCTCTTTAATTATCCTCTAAATTGGTTAACTTTATATTACATAATATTATTAGAAAAGAAATATAGAATGTAAAAATCGTCAATATATCTACATGTGTAAACGAATAATTGTCTAATATACAGTGTGACCAGTAAAGTCCGCATCATAATGGTTTTTTTATTTATAGTTATATTGAAAATTTAACTTTGGTACGAATGTTTCCTTTAAACGGGATAAATAATAATCAAAAAAATAATGATCACGTGATTTGCATTATCCAACAAATTGTTGTTTTTTTTCTAAAAAATTTAAAAAGTATCGTTTCTAAAAATATCGAAAAAAGTTTTTTTAAATTTTAGGTCATATGCATAATTTTGGATAGATGGTATAATTTTAATTTTTTTGTAAATTGCACCTTTGTTGCAACGTCGAGCTAGGGGCACTGGCCTTGTTAGAGTTACTAGTGAACGTATCGATCGTCATCTCAGACAGTCAGCTCTAAGAGATTATTTCAGTAGTTCGATAGCTATAATGAATGGTTCAAAAAACACGAAAGACTTGTTACTATGCGAACATGAGAGATACGCGGCTCAGTATCTCTTGGGGAAGTACCGATGGTCGTACTTCTTGTCATCTCAGGGGCTCTGATTCTTTTCTGAACCAGGCAGGGACCTGTTAGCCTCGTCTTGCCCGTTCTCGGTTGCGGTTCCGTTCATCTATATTTATAGGAAACATTGGACCGCTTTCCTCAGTGTCGCGAAATGCAGCGAGTTTCCGCTCGTCCCATTCTTGGCATCGCTGTTCGAGATCTTACCAGCGCATTGGCTAACAGCTGCCGGGAGTTCAAAATCGGTTATGTATTCCCGAATACGAATGCCGTCTGGAGGTGCCGGGAAGTGCCTAGTATATCCCAGTTCGTTTCCAGAAGGACTGGGAGCAGTGATACTAATATTTTGCAGGATCTGGATCTTGTTGGCTGGTTGCCCGAAAGTGGCTCCCACTTCTTGTCCGTGCTGATTCGGATGGATACCGTGCTCAACTGGTCGTGGTTTATGACTAGATAGACTCGAGGAATCCTGAGGGATATTTTCCACCACATCCCAATCTGGGTTGTCCAGGTCCCATTTTACTTCGTCGATGTCATCTGTCCCAATTCCTGTGCTCTTGGTAGTCGCTGGCCTAGTAGCCCCTGTAACCGTGCTCACATTCCCTTGTGTAGGCACTTCCTGGCTTCGTTGTAACGTTCTCCGTTTATTCCTCCCTGTCTCGAAGGTGGTCGGGGTTCTTGAGGGAAACTCTGCTTCTATAACAACAGTGTCCTGGGGTTTATGGTCTGGGTCTGTTGTTAGTTTGATTATCCCTTGGTGTAATTCAGCAGAGCTGACAGCTGTGGAGCCTTTGCCAGTGGTTATGATGGTGGTAGCATTCCCTTTTCCTCCTACGGGATATCCATTTCCAATTCTGGACCTTTGGTTGCGGCGCTGCCTTCGTCGGAACCTACTTCTGCTCTCATCATTAGAGGCAGTATGACGGTGCAACGTTATATTTAAAAAAAAGTGAAACTTCATCTTTTACCATTTTTCCAAACGCTTGAAAACGCTATTTTTCAACAAAACAATGCCCGTCCTCATGTTGCTAGAGTAACTATGGGCTATCTAAACAATCCACAAGTTACCCTCTTTCTTCCTTCCCTAGGTCTCAGGACCTATAACCAATTGAGCATGTGTAGGATACCATAGGGCGACTGTTAACCTCCTTACTGCATCTTCAAACGAGGTACAGGTAGCTTGGAAGAATATACTCCAAGAGGACCTAAATCACCTTATTAAAACCTACCCCAATGTATCAATGAATTTATTTTAGCATCGAAGTGATCCAACACATTAATAATGCAAACCAGGTATACAACCAATATATTAATTCCATACTATTATCATAATATGTTTCTTTTATTAATGTCCATATGTATATAAACTATTATTAAGATGAATTAATCTTTACTAGGTGTTTTATTTTCTTGGTCATTGAGTATATTTGTACTTTAGGTCAAAAAGTTTACACTTGGCAACATTGCAGATACTATCATCGGTTCGGGCGTATCCTGATACCATTATGAAGTAATTTTAACATTTTTCTTTTGTGTCGTTTGCAAGATACGGGGTAGTTTTGGAATTTTTAAATGAAAAAGCAGAGTTGCCATATTTTAAAAACTATGTAGAATAAAGTTCTGATATTTAGAGGTTTTAGTAATAGTAGTGCGCTGAATTTATTTCGATACAAAATTAACTGGGCTTTGTATTTAAGGAAACAAAGTTGCCCACAGTGGTTTTAGACTATGTCCGAATCGGGCACAGTCTAAAACCACTTTATTGTAATTTTTACATTTTGCCTTTTTGTCATTTGCCAAATACAAGACCGTGCCAGGAATTTTGAAAGACGCTGTATTTTAAACAAAGTAATTTTGTTTATAACTGAGGTTAAAAAATCCCCCAAAATAAAAAAATAAGTATTGTTTTCAAAACTAAACTAATATTTAAAATGCAAATTGTATGTCGGCATCATTAGAAGAACATTTCTGCTAAAGATGCATGCGCTCTATTCAGCATTAATGCTAATATTTGTTTCCTAAATTATTTTCTAAATCCATTAAATTTCCAATTTACAACAAACTTATCAGGGAAACATAAATCAAATTTTGTCTAAAATTACATGTTTCAACCCTTTCAGACGGAGAATATATAATTTTAATACCCCACAGAATTCGGTTAAGGGCCCAATTTCCATTACAAAAGCTATTTCAACTTCTTTACTGTAACATAATCTTATTCCTAAGAATCTTTAATCTTATTAAAGTATATGTTTATAAATTTATCAATATTTCTTGATCATTTAGAAATTTTTTAAATTTTTTAATGTGTTATAGGAAAGAATAATTATATACAGAAGTAAATAAAATTAATTGTAAGGAATATGGATTTTTCTTAGGCCTTTTCATATGTACTATCTAAATAAATTTGTAAATCCTTATTTTTTTTAAAGATCTGAGATTGAATTGGAGCTCCCAAATCTTGTCCAGCTTAGTGCCCTGAAAACACAAAGCTTTCTTCGCTTGCTCACCTGGTTTGTAGGGCATTTGTCACTCTTTCATAGGTATTTTTACAGTTTTCGCTCTGAAACATTAGCCAGTATTATTTCTCCTCTGGCAGCCCCAACAAAGCAACTTGTAGTGCCATTTTTACGTATCTTTTTACAATCCAACTTGTGAGTAGAGTCCGGCCAAATGTCAATTTTTGACCAAAGCTGAAACGAACTTACCACAACCTTCGGCCGAGGTCGAAGATTTTAACAAAGTTAGGAATCTCTATTGAAAACTGACTAAAAGTAGAAGATTTTAAAATTACTATCGCAAATTAGTTTTACTTCGTTTCATATATTAAAAGTGTTGATGGTATTTGTGCATGGATAATTAATAGAAATAAATTGCGTGTTACCGTTATAAAAATGTCATAGTCATTATTATTATATGGCTCATATCAATAAAATTTCGACCAAATCGTCGGCTTTTTTGGCTCAAGCCGAATTTATAGCCTAATGTCCCATTTTGGCCATACATGTTAAGAGGGCGTAAACATCCCACTTTGTTCGTTCCTTCATTCCTCGGGTGTCTAGACTGTGAAACCTACTGCCGGCAGAAGTTTTCCGTTCTCCTCTAAAGGCCCCTACAGACCCCGTTCTTTTTAAGCAGTTTTAATCGTGGCAATCAAAAGTGTCGATTAACATTGCCAGCTTGTGGGCGAAAACTGAACATAACACAGTCCGTAAAAATTTCTGGCCGCGCTTAAAATCTTAATCGTCGATTCGTCCGTGTTTATTAAAAACGAAGTCTGTGGTGCAGAACGTTTTTAATTGTCATTCTTCTAACAAATAAACATGCTTAATTTACGTTTTCCGGTGTAAGACTGCAGCTTTCGGCCATAAGATGGTTTAAAATTAAGTTAAGTGCTTTCGGCGATTAAGTTAAGTGTGGGGAAATAAAAGTTTTAATCGTCCGACTGAGCAGTCTTAATCGGCGATTAAGAAGGTGAAAAAGAACAATAGTCTTTGGGGCCCTTAAATCTCCAAAGTTTTTTGTTTTAAGGTATTAAAGAACTTTTTTAAAACTAAAATAGAATGCTGATAGCAAATGGTCCCTATATCGATGGCTTAGTATGAAAACCTCGTATGGCACAAAATATAAACTTTACAGGGCACACAAAATACTAATTTGCTGCACTATTTTGCCTAGACAGATTTTAATTTTTTTACATGTTTTGGATTTGAACTAACACCCACGAAATGTTTGAATGTGACAAAACACACTGTGAACTCTTAAAAAATTCTGCCAATCTTCCTTGGATATACAGGGTCTTTAAAGTAAATCCACTAAATCTTGGGAGCAGCTGATATACGTTGTTCCTGTTGTTGTCTGTAGAGTGCAGCACTGTGCAGATGGAATTTTTGTAACAGCTGTTATCTATAATATACATAATTTTCTATGTAAACCACTAAAATGTAATTTTTGAAAAAAAAAATGCAAATACCAGGTTTTTATATCAAGCCAGTTCAATAAACCTACGCAGAAATTTTTGAGAATTATAATAAAAATTATTTAGTTTTGAGGTTATGTTAAAGCGGACCCTGATTACTCAAAAATGGGTGTTTTCGCGAAAAATTGACTTTGAATTCGAGGTCAGCGCCTCAAAAGAGCTTCGTACGCTAAATTTAATTAAAATTTACCAAAATATTATCGAAAAACAGTATCCAATACCCAACCTGTTTTAGTTTGTAGTAAGTTTTATAGAATACGATTACAAACCTGAAAGATTTTTTTCTTATTCTTTTTTCTTTTTAAATAAGATTAATACAAAGTTTTAAATACGGTCCTGTTCATTCTTTTGATGCCATCGGTAAAATCTAGCTGCGTACACGAACGACCCATCTATCCGTTGTCCGTAAAAGGGTTATGATTTTCGCTGTATTCATCTATGTTTACCGCTCTGGAGACACCCATGGTATGGTATGTTAGTACTTAGCCTACCGGGACTGTACCAAGATAAATAAAAAAAACATTGTAAATAAATATAAAAAAATATATATTTCATTATACAACTTTTAATTTTTACAGCTTTTAAATTAATTTAAGGGTGGCATCTTGCTAAATACTACACAAATACGTTTGTAACTGGCGTAAAAAACAATTTTACGCTTCCAGTTTAGGGCGTAAAATAGCACTTTTACGCCCTGGGGCGAAAAAGAAACAAAACGCCCGCATTTATAAATTTATAAAACAATAATAAAATTAAATAGGGCCTTCATTTTTGGTAAAACAACAATACATTTATTTAAAGTTACACTGATTACAATTTGAAACAATAAAAAATGGTAAATTTCCTCCTGTCGATTCTTTTTGAAGTATAATATCAATGTCTCTGGTGAAAACATGAATGTAATTTATAATATTTTTGGCTATTTAAATTTTATTATGCACGAAATCTTTAATATAACCCTCGGTCACCATCGAGGAGCGCCAACCTCCATGGCGTTTCACAGTAAATAAATTGCCTTCAGCGTCGGTTATCTCATGAAATCACCGTATGCCTTTTTTTAATTTAGTCTTGACCTTTCTGGCAACAACTGTACGACTTTCTCTACAGTTTCTTCTTTTTTGGCTTATTTTGGCTAATAATTCAAATTTGAAAACCACTTTTTAAAAACTTTGTTGACACCCAATGTAATTATTTGATAACTTAAAGTTGTTTAATCAATTTGACTTATAGCACAGGAGGTGAGGCATTTTGGCTAGGAATTTTTTTGTCCTGCATGAAAAATTGAGCGAGTTATGATAAAAATAAGGTCGGTCCCTACTTTTTTCTACAAAAAGATCATTAAAAACAACCCCCTAATTCCCCTCTTTATTAAAATAGATCTGTACCCTTCCGCCTTTCTTTTTATATATGTATTACTAATACATTCTAAAGGTTTAACCGAATTAAAATGCTTAATTTAAAAAAAAAATGGAGCTTAAAGTAAAAAACGGTTTTCCGCAATTTCGAAAAAAAAAGCCATTTTCTTCAAAATAACTCCAACAATACTGGAGATCCGAAAAAATGCTGGAGTACCGAAATATAGCTTTTTTGATAACAAAGACTTTTCATAACATATATTTTTCTGTAAAAATAAATATTTGGCCAGATATGGTCGTTTAAAGCCTCTATTTATGAGCGAACACCACCTTATTCTAGCCCTTTGAACTCATCCCATTTTAAAATTAAGGGATTAAAGAGGATTTAATTTACATAACCTTGTAACTCTTAAAAAAACCCTACAAAATTATGTTTGAACAAACTTTCTATCATTAAACTAAAGGAGCTATATTTAAAAATCCAATCAACTTCTTTTTCGAAAAAGTCGAATAGCCGACTTCGGAGCATAATATTCTATGAAACCGGTATACTTTATACTTTTACCGGTATAATTTTTGTATGCAATTCTACTTTCTTTTCCTATTTATATCTATTATATTGGTTTATAAGAATTGCAATGTTGTAAGGGGTGGTTTTTAAGGATTGAAAATTTACAAAAGAATGAAATTGGTAATATTTCAGGCAGTAATATTTTTAATTATTAAATATGTCAAGCTATTAATTTTTTGGGATAAATCTTTTTTTTTAATTAAGCAATAATAAGGGTTAATTTATAAGGGTCGAAAAGTTGCGAAATGAAATTAGTACATATTTTAAGCAACAGCATTCTAAAATTAAACCAATATGGTAAATTAATCATTTTTTTAGGGTAAATATTTTTTTTTTTAATTTAAGCTCTAACAAGGGTTGATTTTTAATTAACTAATTTAAACCAAATGTTACCCATCTTAAGGTTTAAAATGTTATTCCATAAGTTTTAACAATTAGGGGTAGTTTTCACCCTTAAAAAACAAACAGCGCACATCACCATGAAATAAAATTTAAAGTAGAGGGTTAGAAGCGTCTAATTCCAAATTTTTATACAAATCGATGCAGGACACAAAAATTGCGAGGTTTTGCAATTTTTTAGCTTTATTTTCGGGACTGTAATTATTCATTATCAAATCGTTTTAATTTGTCAAAAAAGTTTTTTTTTTGTAAATCTCATAAGGGGTGGTAATTTAAAGGTTAAGTTATGGTAACTGTTAAAATATATTTTTTCTATAATAAAAGCGTTATTAAATAATAAACAAAAATTAAAAATAAACTTTCGTTATTAAGGGTGATTTTTAAGGGTTGAAACATTAAAATATAATGTTATATATAACTCACAACATAAAAATAGATTCGTTCTACATATTTAGCTATGATTTTAATTTACATAAGGTCTATTTCTATGGTTTTTTAATTTTTTAGCATAAGGGGTGGTTTTTACCCCCTAAAAGTAAAAAAGCACACCTTAAGCATGATCTAGAGGGTAAAAGCAACTTAATTTCAAATTTTCATATAAATTGAAACTGTGCAAAAAAATCCGGAGGTCAAACAGCTTTTTTCTTCCCATCCACTGTACTATTAATCTTGACAATAACATCAGCAAAAGAATCCGATATACCAGTGTTAACAAAAATGAAGAAAAAATAACTACAGAAAATGCTAGGTAATCATTAATTTTAGTCGTGCAATAGTTATTTAATTATATAATAAATGCGGTATGAGCTTTATTACAATAACGAGCGTTAAATATTACCTCGACGAGATCGTAGACCGAGTCGGAGTAATCAGACGTGTATTGTAATGAACTAATACCGCACGAGTTACATACAAAATTTTATCTACTACCGCAGATATTAGTAAAAACATGATTTTTTTTATTTTAAATTTGTTCACTTCATGCAGTGACACAGGGTATACCTGTACCTGTAACTTTACCTGTTTCGGGTCCAAAAAAATCAAACTAGTTTGTCATTCAATTGCTATGTCGACAAGGCCGTTCGTGTGATGTTTAATAAACAAATTATTTGACGCGAGAATTTTGCATTGGCAATATTTCACTAAAATTAGTCATTTCAACCAAAAATAAGTAGGATATATGATTATTCCCTTCCTTCTGACATAGAAGAGACGGCGCAAATGCCAGTCTTTTCGCTGTTGCCGTCAAAATCAAAAGAAAAATACGAACAATGTGTACCAAAAATTTGTCGATTGGTGTTTCAAAAAATAAAAAATATGTTTCAAGAAAAAGTTTTTCTGGCTTATTTCGAGACGATGTCGACGAAATACAGTTGCTCCAGCCTATGGGCTTTTTACTCAAGCAAGTTCGCACAGTTATAAGCATTCCTAAAACGAAAAAGCAAAGAATATAAACCGAAGAAAAGCAAGACATTGTCAAAAGGAGAAATTGCCCACTTCCTTGCCACAGTCAATAATGGGAATTTTTTGTTTATTAAGGTAAGAATCTAGAGTTTCTATAATTTCAAAAATTATCTACAAAAAGAAGAGTTTAAAGTTGTAGTGATTTTTAGCGTACTCTACTTAATTTTGTTTTAGTTTTTTACAGGTTTGGCTTTGGCAAGAAATGGCCAAATTATTATGCGAAACCGTCAAAGATAAAGCGAAGATTTTCCATATTAAAATTCCAAAAACCAAAAAAACATTTTCAGAGAATTTTTCGTGGGATCTGGAGGATTTCAAGGAGTCGACAGGGTTCAGATTATCCGAAAATACAAATCGCTGCGTCCAACACACACGGATCACACGAGATATTTTGTTGGTTACAGAAAAGGCATTTGCATACGGCAGCCCGTTGGTATCAATACGTTTGGCAGCATGCCGAAAGAAACAGCTGCCCTTCTTAATTTGTCACACCCAGAATTAAATACCGGACACTGTTTCCGTCGTTCATCCACATACCTATTGGCAGATTCTGGAGCAGACCTATTGACTGTCAAACGCTATGGTGGATGGAGAAGCAACAAAGTGAGTAAAGGTTATATTGATACTTTTAAGGAGAACAAAAAAAAAATGCGAAAAAAATTTTGGGTGCAGAACCTTTAATCTGCTACAGTTCCTGTACCTCGCCCTCGGCTGCAGCCGCTAATGCCGATTCCCCAGGCATCAACCCAACAAGTTTTACGATTCAGAATATGCCTAAGGTTGCCTCTGGTGTAAATTTATTTATTTATTGATTTAATTCCAACCAACTATACAGTTTATTACGGGGAATATAACATAAAAAACATTAATAGATGTAACAATAATTAACTTAAACAAGAACTCGTTAATAAAACAGTCAAATTATTTGAAATATTTTTTTATATGTATTTTAAACAGTGATAATTTTTTAATTTTTTTAATTCTTATTGGTAGATTATTGTATATTTTTATTCCGTTATGGAGTATTGATCTTATTCCAAAATTACTTTTTATTTGAATAGTTTCAATAAATCTGTTTTTTTTTTTTTTTTTTTTTAATTTTTTTTTTTTTTTTTTTTTTAATTATTATAAATTTTAATTTAAAAATTTATAATAATTAATTTTAAATTATATTGTATAATAATAATAATAATAAATATTAAAAAAAGGTCTAAAAATGCTGGTTTTGTCAAAATGAGTTACGTAATAAGCATTTGCAACGCAAATATGCGAAAATGAGTTACATTATAATCACTTGCAGGTCGTAGATAAAAAGTAATGTTTGCACCTCTGACGTTAAGTACTTTTACGCCGTTAGACTTGTTGCCCCCGCACAGCTTGGGCAACAACCTTTAGCAGCGGGCGTAAAAGTGCTTTTTTACGCCCTTGATACAAAAATAACTATAGTAGATTTTTTTTTATATTAGAAACTTAAGTTTAATGTTAAATGTTAATTTAAATTTTACATTTTAATAATCTTGTTTATTAAGGCCAAGTGAAAACGTTCTAACACGTTTTTGTTAAGTTGGTATAAATATACTTAGCACGTAATAAAATAAAATTAAGAAAGTTAGGAAAGTGGTAATAAAGGGGAGAATTTTGGTCTTTCTAATACGCCGCTTCTAATGAAGTTATGGACTCATTAGGTGAGTAAAGCAGTTATGGGAAAAAGTAATTTTGTTTTGGAACTTAGTAAATATCTGTTTATTTTAAAAAGTACGATGATACTTACAACTGGATTTGTGTGTAAATTTAAGCATGTAACAAGATGTTTAACATTTTATTAATAGACCAACGTATTTAAAGTGCCGTTATTAAGTTTATTATTAAGTTTTCTTTTTGATACAGGGCATCGAAATAAGTATGGCTTCACGTTTACAGTAATTTTATATTTTTTGCGTTTCACCAATAATAAAAAAAAGTTTTTTTATAAATCTTACTAAAGGTAGTAATGAAATAGTTTCTAATGACGAAAAAGAATTAATCAATTGTTGCAGAAACACATCTGACAACATATAAGCTATTTTACCATAGCCATAGGTAGGATAACATTCTTTTCTCATTTTTTATAAAATAAAAAAATCCTTTCTTACCAATAAAATTCTTAAATTATCTTGGCATCCCCGCTCTACTAATCAAAAAATAACTAAGTAAACAAATCCAGTAGCGGAATTCCGGCGCAGAAGGAGCCAACGCGACGGTACACTGAACGAACCCGGATGACGTAGTAACTCCATGTCGGAACTATTCGTGTCGCTACGCAAGATCTTCATCCAATCCGAACTCAAGATTTTGTAGCGTCCCCGATGACCGGAAAACAAGAGCATGAAAATTACATCCGTCAGCGCTTGTCGGCGCAAGGAATAAAAGCAAGCAGAAGGGGTCGCATTGCGAGGTCGGTAGATCGACAAGAAGTCAGTAGCAGGGGGTGTCACTAATATTGAAGATTGCAACAGCGGTTTAGGCTCAAAGTGAGGGACCCACTTACGGGGAAAAGGGCTAGGGGCAGGGTAAAGAGTGTTGCCACGTAGATGGGGTCCCTAAATTTTCACGTTACTTATTTATTGGAGTTTAATAAAAAGGGCCCTAAAAACCAAATAAATTGTATTTCATTTTAAAGCCTAGAAAAACAACAAAGTACATAAAGAACAAAAAACCCGCCAAAAAAACTAAAAACCAACGGGTAGGAGCGTTTTGCTCCTACATAATTTTTAATAAAATGCTCCTCTTTATAAATACAATGTAGAGTAAACATGATAGAAAACCTTTTTATATACCTTTTCTTTCTCGCTCTGCGTGCTGATTAAGGTTGTAACGGAACTCCGTCCCTTTCTCGGATCTTCCGCAAAGAACCGACCTCCGCATCCGCCTGCGCAGAAATTTTTCGGAGTTTTAACGGAATTTATTTACGATAACATACAATGCGCAAGGAGCGACGCTGGGCGACGCGGCCGCTTGCTACCTCTTTCAATTTTGATTACTAGTTTATTTATGAAAGCGTATCTTGTACATCTATGTATGTTATGTACCCATTTGAAATAAATATTTTTGACTTTAATAAATCAAAAATTTCTATTTTTTTCACTTCATATTTCACCTCCGCCTCCGCTTCCGTTAACCTCCGCATCCGCGGAGGCGAACCTCTTCTCCTCCGCATCCGCCTCCGCTAAGAAGGCCTCCGTTACAACCCCGGTGCTGATATAGATCTGCCGAAGGTCGGCGACCAGCTCCACTAGGTATAGTCTCGGACGCTATGTTATTAAATATAGACGAAAGCAGAAGGTTATAATTTAAATATGCATATTAATAGGATATTTGTAATTACTTAGTAAATAGTTAAAAAAAATAAAATGTCATAGTCTAACTCGGAAAAAGTCTCTACAAATAGGTTTGTTTCTGTAAATCCCCGTCGTCTCAAAGTACTCAAAAATTCGCTATTTCCGCGACTAGTCGCTGCGAACGGCAACATTCCCACTTCCCACTTCGTGCGTTTCCGGATGACTTCGGTCTCCTTCGAAGTGGGAAAGGTCTTTGTTGCGGAATGCGGAAGCCATTTTCTTTCACTTATTGTTTATGTGCTATTTTTAAAGTGCCGTGTCGCCGCGTGATTTTGGAGATTTTTCCTAATTATTAGTGTTTCTCTGTGTTATTGGGTAAGTTTGGCATATTTTTTGTTTTAAGCAGTAATTCGCTTGAGTTGAGCATATTATGCAGTGTGTATTTTGTTACAGAAGAAAATCGCAGAGGCAGCTGCCCCAAATTTTTTGCAAAGGAAAACGAGGATAACATGCACCATTGTAAGTACAATATATACAATCATTTAATAATTTCATTTTTATTCTGAACTACCTAATATTTATGTATATTTTTAATGGTATGCAATATTTTGTATTTTAATTTAATTTTTTACTCGGAAACATTTCCTTTCGAAGTGTTTTGTATGGAAAAATTAAAATTATGCAAATTATATTTAAGCTACTGCTGTAGGTAGGCCTATTTTTTGCTTGTTTTAAAACACTAAGGATATATTGTCTTTGAAAGACTAACAAAATTAAACTAAACATTTTTTGTTAGAAAAGAAATTAACAAATCTTCATTTCAATTAACTACTTTGTGGGTACTTTGAGAGCTGTAATACTAATGTTTTTGCATTCATCATAGAGAGAAATTGTAAGAGATTTCAAAACTGGGAAAAGTTTTATAATTATCAGATCTAAGGGCATAAATATTTCAAAATGAAGTGCCATTGTTATAGCATTATTATTTACTCCTATAATAAAACAAAATAAATAAAAATGAAATTATTTTACTGTTGTTTCTTCATACTTTTAAAATATAAAACTAATTAGGGGTATCATTGTATTTTGTAATCAATTTCTTTACGCAGAAGCATGCTTTTTATGTAAATATTTTAATTTAATGTGCTTTCAAAACATATTAAATTTGCTAACATACATACATTTTAAAATAGCAAGTAGTTTGCAAAAATTAAAATAATTCAAAAATGTCTATTAGTTGTTAATAATAATTTACATTATGAGTCCAGTAGGTTACTTGTTACAGTACGAGTTAGACATGATGGACGAGGTGATGCTAAGAGCCGAGTCAAGAATGTCTAAACCTAAACTAGTAACTGTAACAAGTATTACTGAAATGTATCGAAATGTATTTTATTTCATACTTAAGTCTGTTCTGTATCATTATTTGATTTCAAAAATCAAAAAATCACAATTTATTCTAAAAGTTGCATTATCTTTTACCCTGTGACGACAGTCAACAAGTGGAAGAAAATGTCATGTTGGCATATTTTTTTAAATGTCTTATTTGATTCATAAAAATGAAACAGTTTGGTAAGTGTTACATAGCGACACTTACCTGCTCTGATATTGAACCTACCGGACTTAAATTTATAATGTAATCGAAGGTCTACCAGACGATATGAAATAAAAGTAAAATCAGCTGTTGACCGCTAACCCCATAAACAACTAAAAGTTAAAATCATAGGATTATGTTCTGTGCTTTTGTGTATTTTAAGGCTGAATTACTGCTAATTTGGTTAGTATTAAAAATAAGATGTCATTTAAAGTGGCAAAGTGGTATGTGTTTTACTAAATATTGTAGGAAAAATAGGAAAACTATTCAATATATATCAACATGTAGGTACAGGATCATTTAACAAGTGCTGAAAAGAGCTATAGTTGTGGCTTTCCTCATTTAGGAAAAGGGTCCCATTAAAAAAATATTTTATGAGGTATTTTTTTTGTTTTAATTTAATCCATTTTCTTTAGTATTCTTTCAAATTTTATGGGCAAAATACACAAGATGGCTATTTCACATTTTTTTTATATAAGAAGAATGTCATCAATATGGCCCTATTTAGTCCTCATTGGATGGTTCTGTAAATTGATCGTCATGTATTTACACGAGGAACATTTTTTAAAAGATTTTTATTCATTTATGTTTATGTTGATACATAAAGTAAAAAACAGATTTCAATGTTAAAATTCTTATAGATGTATGTAATTTCAAAGTTTTTAGGCTCAAGTATTTTACATTTTAGATTTTTTGTAAATAGATTTAGTTTTACTGAAAATGGGATGAGTTATTTATTTTTATAATGGTTTTTATTATTTTCTTATGATATAAAAAAGTGGAGGAAGCACAATAAGTATTTTGTCAGATTTTATACACAGAATTTTGATTAAAAGTGTATTTTATAATAGCATGAGATGTTGAAGATTTTTCTTCTATTTATGTTTGATTTTATGCTAGTCACTAATTATTATTATATATAGCCTTTGCCAATTTTAAATTCTGGAGGAAATTTAAGATAATAAGAGTGGAATCAAGTTAATAAATTATTATTTTTTTGAATAAAGTAGGGAAACTGAAAAAATTAGACCTAAAATCAACAAAAACTGATAAAAAGACCAAATAAGCATAGGGTTTTTTTTGTTTTTAGAAATAATCATCTTAGTTACCATAGTTTATACAAAATTCCAATATCTACTTTTTATACATGTGTATTTTTAATTTTTAAATATAATGACAATGTAATTCTACGATGAGAGCATACAACATATGTCACTGTGTCTCACCATATAGAAATATCAATTTATATTTTTCTTATTTATTTTTTCATATTGTTTACTTTTTTATGTCACAAATAAATATATTTAGTGTGCAAGAAACAAGTTTATATATCCATGTCACTTTCTACGTCTTACTATTTCTTTCAGACAGCATTATACCTAACAAAATGAAATAGGTTTAAAAGACGCGAAGAAAAGTAACTAATATCTTGGTTAAGAATAAGGTACTGCTTTTTTTTCCAGATGTGTTGCTGCGTACTTCTACCCATATGAAAAAATGGTGGACCATTTATTTATTCTTGCAGTAGTTAAAATTAATATATGTATATAGATAATTAAAATAAATATATTAATTTTAAGTTTTGTGTTTTAATTGATTAATGCCCTTTTACATGCAAAAATTAAAAAAAAACTTGTTTGTTTATTTGAAAAACGGAACTATTAACAATAAGCAACAAAATAATTAATTAATAATTAAATAAATAAAAAAATATTTAAAACGCATTTTAAGTTTTTTTAAAACAAGGCAATTTTGGCTTATTTTGGTATCTATTTTAGTTGAAAGGTAAATAATTGGTTAAACTTCACCGACAAATAATCAGTTGATGAAGTTTAACTTATTTTTTTCCAATCAACTAAAAAAGATACCAAAATAAATCGAAATTGCTTTGGCAAAAATTTTAAATGCCCGCCATAAATATAAATCATCTCAATCGGTAAAGTAGGACAAATATAATTTGATCAACAGACAGGGCCATCTATAAATAAAATTATAAAATAATAATGTAGAGCCATCTCTAGGGGAAGTGGGCGTTCTTGCCATTCAAGGTTATCTTCTGTTGCGAAAGAAATACATTGTTGCAACACTTCTCTAACCCCTTTTTTACCAAATTCAAGTGTATAGTTGCGCCAAAATTAAGGAAACATTTAATTGTTAATTTGTAAATTTAAGTCCTATTGATAATGTAAATATCCGATATTGTCTGTGGTTTGTAAGTTTATGTTTCAACTTTCCAAGGGCTTGACAAATTTTTTTGCAAAAAAATTAAATTTTAAATTTCTGAATTCTAAAGCTATCAGTGCTTATTTAAAGTAATATCAATTCTTTATATTTCTTCTGCTTCTTTTAAATTAAAACAAATTAGATCAATTTAATTTGTGTAAGAAAAATTTATACTTTAGTTTAATTACCCAAAACTTTGTCAAGGTCAAACTATTCTTTTACTTTAGATGTTCCAAGAACGGAGATGTCGTACGGCATTAGATATTTTGTATATATTTGTAAAAATTTGACCTAATTAGCTGATACTCCCATTGGCGTATCACAACACATTTTGTGTATTGTTTAATCGTATAATTGTTTAAACAACAACATGTGTACAGTTATTCTTCTCTTTTTGTCATAAAAAGCAATAGTCTTTTTACAAGGCGTCCATAAAAACCTTAATTTGCACCTATGTATTTAGTTCATCTTTAGTAGACAGCAGAGTTTTTCTGCAACTACTTATAGAGCGGAAGCTTAACGATAACTAGTTTTTCCATTACCAATTTCGAAAAAATCCTATCTTCTTGACTATTCATATTTTAATTTTAAATTTAGTTTATAATCCTAAAACTTATTTATGATCAATTATTAGACAGTTTTTTCAAATAACTTTTTTTAATATTTTAACTTTTTACCTTATTTTGATGGTTAGTGGTTTAATATTTATGTCTAAAAAACTTAATTTTATTGGAGCTCTTTGGGAGCCAATACCTCCAAAGAGGAGGCCTCTACGAAAAAAAGTTTATATGCACTTGTAGTATTCTTTTTACGCCTTTTTTTCATATTCGGACGATTCCCCACATTTTGCTGGATACCCTGTATACGTGTCATTTAAATTAATTCATCTCACGTTTGAAATCATATACAATTTTTTTTAGAAGATTAGGTCAATAGCATAATATATTATAAAAATTGCTTAAACCAATGATCATTCTTCCTAACACAAAATATATTTCTTTTGGTTAACCCTTGTAAGCTATTTAGAAAAATTACGTTTTGTTCCTGTAAATTTTGAAATGCAAGCATAGTGGCTGTATCGAGTCCTATAAATTTTATTTAAAAGAAAAGCCTTAAAAAACAGATAGATCAAAAGCTTTTGGCTTAGTTGCTGTTCATTTGCCGGAAAAATTAATTTTTTCTACAACCGCGCGAAAAGTACCATGTTTGCGCTTCAAAAACAAAACACAAAGTTGCACTGCGACAAAATACTTTGTCGCTCGCTGAGTTATCAAGGAAACCGTAATAGAAAAACGTCAAATTTGACACCACAGTAGGCGTTAAACGGTGTTTGACATTTAACGCGTGACTTTAATATCTTCAACAAAATTAAAATTAGTGGTTTTCGTAAAAAATGGATATCGATAAAATTAATGAATTTTCGTGCACTCGTGCAAAATCAGTTGCTCTTAATTTACTTTCAGAGAAGTCGAGAGGCAAATATGAAACGCAATATGAACTTTTTAGTAAATGGTGCGATTCAAAAGGAACCAAGAAGATATCAGAAAACATTTTACTTGCGTATTTTGCGGAAAAAGCCAAGGTAATGAAATCCTCTACACTTTGGTCTATATACTCAATGTTGAGATCTACGATATCATTAAAACATGATATAAACATCAGCGAATACAAAAAACTAATCGCTTACTTAAAGCATCAAGCTGTTGGTTACAAACCAAGAAAATCAAACACCTTCAATTTTGATGAAATCAAAACCTTTTTAACAGAAGCTCTTGATGAGATATATTTACTGCAAAAAGTGATCTTAGTTTTTGGTATCGCTGGAGCATGTAGGAGGGACGAACTTGTCAAAATGGTAATAGACGACATTGAAGATAAAAAGTCAATCCTTATTGTAAAAATACCTGATTCTAAGACATACACTAACAGAACATTCATTGTCACAAATAATGCAGCAATGGACTATATATCAATTTATCGAAGATATATGAACATCAGGCCCAAAAATTGTAAAATACGTAGAGTATTTTTGAAATATTCGAATGGTAAATGCCATAATCAGGTATTTGGAATGAATTATATTGCAAAAGTTCCACAAAACATAGCGCAGTATCTGGGACTTCCAGAACCATGCAAATATACAGGTCATTGCTTCAGGCGAACTTCTGCTACTCTTTTAGTTAATGGGGGAGGCGATATCATGCAATTGAAAAAACATGGAGGATGGAAGAGTACTAACGTAGCAGAAGGTTATATAGATGAAAATGTTACTAACAAAATTTCTACATATGAAAAAATTTTGGGGCTGACACCGGCGTAAATACACCACCAATAATTATGGAAGCAAGAAGCTCTGAAAATATCCCTATTCAGTCACCACCAGAAATTTCATCTGAAATTGTCATTAAAAATTGTGAGAATTGCATTTTTACCTTTAATATTGTAAATAATAAGAAAAATGACTAGATCTTATATACAATAATTATTACAATAAAATGAATTGGTATAGTAGCCACGGTTTTATTAAATATGTTTTTATTAACTACTTCACCTTTGCATGTTCCGTTGAATGTTTAATAGTGGTAAAATGCAAATTACCAACTTTAGTTATACAGAATAATAAAAGTTTATGTTCGGAAAAAAAAGAAATGTACTTTTTTATAAATAATAGATTTTATATTCTACGTCATATAACTATATATATTACGACAAATCAAGTGATAAATAAAGCAAATTACAAACTTTAGTTATAGGAAGTAATTAAAAAATAGTTATTATGATTACAAACTCTAATTTTCTAAACTTTTCATTATACTAAAGATAGTAGAAATGTATATTTAGTAAACAATTCGCATTATCTATAAATTACATTGATGTCCAAATTATCGCTTTAAATAAAATACAAAACTACCAACTTTAGTTACGAAAAACAGTTTAAAAATTGGTTTGTCGATATCCTTCTTTTATTTTTTTATTAATTTTGTACTACTAAAGGTGGTAGAAATCTATTTTTTTCTGATTCAAACTGATTATATTTATAGCTTTCACATAACACAGGCGAGTATTATGTTTAGATATGATAGGAGGCCATGCTTGCCGCTGCTGTCAAGAAAAATAAACAAATGATTATTTGACGTATCAAAAAGTTTTTTAAACAGCTATTGGTGTTTAATAAATTGATTGTAATAATTATCTGATAATGGACAGTTTTAAAAAGTAAAAATATATGTAAGATTGTAAATAAATTGATGCGCAATGTGACCAAATTTTAAAAGGCCGCATCAAAGATTGTAAAATTTCGACCATTCAAATTCCCAAAAAAGCTATATAAAAAATTAAACGAGCCTAAATAAAACCTTTTGCATTATTCTTGTACTAATTAGATAAAGTTATTGTTCAAATAAGTCTCAAATAGAAACTTGGCACCTAGTTAGTCTAACGCAAAATTCCTCTATGTCAAAATTTCAGCAAATATCGCGCTCTAACAATAGCTATTAAAAATGGGCAAATATTTTGCATTTCCTCTTGCTAAAGATGTTTACAGCCAAAACTCACCTAGTAGTCTCGCAACAACCTCTTGCAAAATTTGCAAATATCGGTCAGCATTAAGGGTTCTTTCCTAAATTCTACAGAATACTTTAGTATCTAAAATGAAACAAGCAACGCTAAATCAACATTTTCCTTGCTGCTATCTCTCAAAGAGAAGATATTGGTTTATTTGATGCTAATGTCTGGTGTTGTGTCTATTAAAGATGCCAGCACTAGAGAAATAGACTTCGTCGAACCCTATCAGCAATCATCATAAATCAGCATAAATGTTGAAGAATTTTAACTTTTTAGGGTTATTATTATATTTTTAAATATTGTTTGTACTCGTGCTTTAGTTACACTAACCTCCTTTTGAATAGTCTTACACTAAATTAAAAGATTGCTTTTACGCATGCTAAAACGTTTATCTCCTTAATTTCTCAATTTTATTTGCTATAAGATTTTGGCCTTGGTTTCACGAATAAATCATGTATGATTAACTAAATTTGTTTGAATTTTAATTACAGGAAAGGGCTGTCTTCCCTCTAAATATTTAGAACTAATGTGAAATAAATAGTCAAGATAAATTATTACATTAAATAAAAATCATAAAAGTGTATGTTAAAATACAGTTCGGTGGCGTTATATAGCACACTAAGGATTCATACTTTTCAAAGTTTCAAATAATTCTTAATTCGGCCAGACTTAAAAAAACAATATAAATAAGAAATATTAAATTTTTTTGTAAAAGAAGAAACCACAAATTATTTTTAATGTATTGTTATTTAAAAAAAATCTTTCAAGCGTTACCAATGGAATCCATCAAAGGATTTGGACAGTCCACGAAGGCTGATGCCTAAGTACTAACGTACCGTGGGTGTCTTAAGTGTGGTGAGTGGGGATTTGTTTACACGGGACTTAAATATTTGAAAACTGGGAGGAGCAGGAAAAACTTCCGCGGGTAGCAGGTTCCATAGTCTGGACACTCCAGGGATGAAGGAACGAAGAAAGCGGGAAGTTTGGGATCTCTCTAGTTAAAAAGGATGCATAAAAGTTGCACTACGTGTTGCTCTGTTGGGAGCTGCCAGAGGAGAAATTAAACTGGCCAACACCTCTAAGCAGAAGCCGTGAAAATACCTATAGAAGAGCGACAGATCCCCTAGAACTCGACGGTGGACAAAAGGAGGAAGCCTTTCTGTAAGCTTGGGATCATTAATAAGATAAACGGTTCTTCTTTAAATGGAGTTCAGAATGCTAAGTGTTGTAGGAGACGCCATTCCCCAGACATGAAACAATATTCCAAAGAGGGTCTGATTTCGGATACATAAAGCGTATACAGATTAAAAGAAGAGAAATACTTTCTGGATCGAAAGAGGAATCCCAGCTTTTTTGAAGCTGCCGAGGCTATGTATGTAATATGTTTGTGCCAGTTGAGGTTATTCTCAAAAGTAACGCCGACAAGATTAAACGACTCTTTGTTCTGCAGAACTTGGCCGCTCATATGTAACGGGTGAGTATTGGAAGACTTTTTTCGCGACAGCAAACTTATTTTGGCTCCCCAATCCAAAATAAGTTTAAAGTCCTGTGAGAGAGATATCCGCATTGACCTACGATTGGTTTCCAAATCAGGCTTATTGACTGGCATGAGAAATCGAATGTTTGAGTGGACGGTATTATCGTCAGCAAAACTATGAATGGGATTGGTTGTAAAAGAAAGAAGATCGTTAATGTGTAGAAGAAACAGGGTGGGTGCCAGTACTGAGCCCTGGGGACCCCAGCATTAATTTGGTACAAGCTGGAAAAATGACCATCTACAGTAACTCGATTAAAAAAAAAACTGGAAATCCTAGAGCAAAGCTTAGGTGAAAGACCGTAAGAAGGAAGTTTGTTAAGAAGCCCATTATGCCAGACCTTATCGAGAGCTTTGGATGTTTCAAGAGCAACGATCTGGGATTCACCAAAAAACTCAAGGGACTGTTCCAGTTGCGTAAGACAAAGGAAATAAGATCAGCTGTAGATCTTCTTTAACTAGTAAACTATAAAAGATATAGTTTTTTAATATTTCATTTTTAAAACTTTTTGTAAAAAATTAATACCAATCATTCTATATCTTTAATAAGCTTGAAAAAAATGCAATTCAACTAAAGAAAAATATATAGAATGTCTCAATATTTTCATTATATTTCTACAACAAAACTCTTTAGGACAAAACCGACTACGTCACTGTATTAAGTTTTTATCGGACTCTTACGAAATAGTTAAAATACTAGAGTTGCCTAAAAATTGCAAATTTTCAAAATCACTTAGTATCTTCAAAACAAAGAGTACCACAAATAATTTGTCAACGGCACTTTTGATAACTTTAGTAATAAACGAGACCCTGAGACCCTGCAAAAGTATCAAAAATTGGACACCCTGTACTAAATATAGTATATGAAGAAACCTATCAAATTAATTGGACTAAAATTATCGTAACGTTATGCTATAAATAGACACTATAAACAAATTTTTGTAAGGTAACCATGTAACATATTTACTTGTGCACAGCATAATTAACTGGTAGGTAGGTAGGTAGGTTTAAAGTATAGTGGACTTTTTACGCCCTTCACTGCGACTGCTCGGTCTATTGTGGTTCACACCTTTTTATATTTCTCCCAATAGGATCGGACTTCTAATGAATCCGATACCAGATTAGGAGAGAGTTCTTACATCTTCTCTTACTTGTGTCGCTACCGGACACGAGCACAATATGTTCTGATGTGTCCTGGTTTCCCTGTCTTCTCGAGAGTATGACGAGCAGACGATTAGATCCATCATCCCTCCTCTCCCGGTCTAGTGACGTGGTAGCTATCAGTCTTGTTACAGGAACCAGATTTTGTTCTTCTGAGGCCGCATCTCCGGCCTTATCCTATGAAACGGTCCTATCCGCTTTCTGTTTAAAGCCAGGGAACTTTTTCCTATAAAGGGGTTCAGTCCGCTTCTGTTTGGATTCAGGAACCCTACCTAAGCACCGTTTGTTCGGGATGGATTAGCCCTTCCCCGTGAACAGGCGGGTACTTCAGTGCATCTTACGAAACGATTTCCCGTTTCGGTCGGCGCAGCTTTTCTGCTTGGACCTTGAGTGCACCTCTCGAAACGGTTTATCCGTTTCTGTGCCAGGGCACCTTTGTCATTTTTCCTATATGGAGCTAGGAAGTAATAGTCCACCACAGCAGAGCCCCGCATTACCGCAGTAAGGCTTGATACTCTGAGAGGTCGCCCTGTATCTCAGAGGCACCGTTGGGGACACCTGTTTAAGGCACAGGATGTCATTCACTCATCAGCACGGTATGCTAACACCTTGAGTTAAAGCCTTGTGTTCATCTTAGGTTCGGATCCTGTTCCATACGGTGGCAACAAGAGTTGCCGATAACCAGCAACTCTAGCGCATGTTTCAAAAGATCCTACTGGGCCCAACTACAACGACGATGTGTGAACACAGCGGTTGGGATAATTAACTGGAAGCACGATCTCTTTTTGGCGGCGCTTTTAATATTTTTAAGCACAAAACTCGAAATAAAGGATTACAATTAAATAAAGGAGACAGATTATATTTTGGCAAAATTTTGAACCTGTGCGAGAAAAATGACCGTACTTTCCTGCCAATACATGAAAGCGTGCTGCTTTCTGTTAGTTATGCTGTGATACCAGAATGATACCGGTATGTTGGTATTTATTTGAAACCCACTTATTTTTAAGTAATTTCGATAAAGAAACCCAACAATCCGATTTGTATGTTTCAAATCTAAAACAATGTTTATCTTATTTTTTTTAAATTTCATTTTCCATATATCCTAAAAAGTGTTGTTTTATTATCAGAATAGCACGAAAATTTTTATCAAACAAGTAAGTATATGTATAACTTTAAAAGAAACTGCTTTTAAACTTTCCCAGATTTAATTATTGTTTAATCATCTTTTACCGGGAAGGTATTTGCTTTTAATTATAAATGGGTTAAAAAGGTATTGTAAAATTAAATTAAAGTTTTACCCCAAGGGAGTTTACCGTTTAACACTTACCCGACATTTAGTACGAAATTAATTTTTAGTTAGAGTTATCCTAGCTTCGTCTATCACCGCAGGGCCGTGTTGGATGTTAATTACGCGGATTTTATTACTTATGTTGTGGTTAAAGTTTGCTTATCTTTGATGTAAAACGTTACATTAGTGTGGTAAAAATAAAGTTAATTTTAGTTTATTAATACGTTACAAGACGAAAATGGATTGATTTAATATATTATTCAGAGCTGTCAAAGTACTCTTAAATAGTACTTCATGTACAAGTAGCAAGTTTTTGATTTTTTAAAAATTACTTCAAGTACAAGTACCAACTATTCATTAAAATGTACTTGCATTTTCAAGTAAATTGAAAAAGTACTTGAAGTAACCAAAGATACTTGAAGTAAAACAAAGTACTTGAAGTAAAACAAAGTACTTAAAGTACACCAAAGTACTTGAAGTAAACCAACGTACTTGAAGTGCATAAAAGTACTTGACGTAATTAAAAGTACTTCAAGTAAAACAAATTATATTTGAGTAGTATTTTTTGTAAGGAAGTTAGAGGGTTTATTCCTCAAAACCCAACAACTCCTAAAAGCTTTAAGGACTGAACCCTACGTCATTGAAAAGTAGGCCAGTCGGTAAAAACTGTAGTTAGGAAAGCAAGTAGGGTTGCAAAGTGTCCCTTTTAAAGTCGGGATTTTATGCATCCGATGTCCGAAAAAATGTAAAATTTCGTATGTAAATTTATGACAACAGGCGTACAATGCCGTACTGAGCGCTTGGGTCTTAAACTATTATTATATATAGAAAATATTGGTTTTCCCAAAATGGGTTTTTTCCCTATGCTTGCCAACGGGTTGGCGTTGGCACCCGTAGGCATCCGATACATCTGTCAAAAGCGAGTGTTTTCATATGGGCGCCTACAGCAGGTTGGCACCCAAAACCTATTCTTGGGATACCTTCTACTATTAGGTATATTTCTTTTTTATTTTCACCGGAACAAAACACTTATAATTTTCATGTT
This sequence comes from Listronotus oregonensis, assembly GCA_019359885.1. Taxonomy (NCBI): domain Eukaryota; kingdom Metazoa; phylum Arthropoda; class Insecta; order Coleoptera; family Curculionidae; genus Listronotus; species Listronotus oregonensis. Next base: position 56,492 of record JAHBCN010004385.1, read on the forward strand.
GACACAACACCGATTTAAAGAACAAAGTCTAATTCTTAGTAATAGTTACACTTGTCTTGCTGTTGGATCCAATTCAAATGAGCGCTGTAATGCAATACAATAGAAACAGCAGCGGTTGCGCGTATTTCTTGTTTTAACTTGTTTGTACGATTATTTAAGGTGTGTAAATTCGAGTACTTGGTTGATTTTTTACTTCAAGTACTGTTTATTTACTTGAAGTATTGTTTTTACTTCAAGTACTTTTTATTTACTTGAAGTACTTTCTTTACTTAAAGTACTTTTTTTTACTTGAAGTACTTTTTTTACTTCAAGTACATCGTAATACTTCAAGTACTTAAATAAATCAAGTAAAAATCCAAGTATCTTCATAAAAACTAATCAAGTACAAGTACAAGTACCTCCTAATAAAAAGTACTTGAAGTAAAATACTTGAAGTACAAAAAAGTACTTCAAGTAAAATTTTACTTGAAGTTACTTCAAGTTTTGACAGCTCTGATATTATTGTAATTATTTTTCTTTATTTTAAATTATTTAAGTAAAACATAACTTAATAAAGGTCAAAATAGTATATAGAAATATAATTTTAATAATACAAAACATTTAAAAAGTAAAGCTTTTAATTTAATTAAAAGCGTGGTTTCCTATCAACCACAGAAAGGAAAGTGGATATTAAGATATTAAAGCAAAATAAAAAAAAGGTAAAAAAATAAGTTAAACAAGCTGGTTACAAGTGTTACAACTGGTATTAAGCACAACCATCGGTAATGACCGTAAAGCCAAACTTAAACTGTAAAGCTTTTCTTAAATTCATATTCGTACGAAAACGGATTTAACTTTAAAACCTTGTTAAATTCGTATTTACTATTAAAAAAAATATATTTTTTTTCTTTAGGTTCTACGATAAAAAAATAACCAACTACTATTAACTAAAAAAATAATAAATATACAATAAGTGTGTTCATATTTAAATAAATAAATAAATAAAAGTTAAAAACGTTTTTAGTAGGATCAAAAATATTTCACCCAAAATTCGTGGTAAGTTAGCCTCTGCACTACTTTTAAGCAAGTAGCCTTGACCTGTCCTTGCTTTCAGCAATTAGTATGAAGTTCACCAACTAGAGGGCGTTGTCTAAGGAAAACTCGGTTTTTAGTTTCATTTAAATTATTAGGATTTAATGTGCATAAAAATTGAGAATTCCATATGAGGTTGCATACAACATGCTAGCAGTTTATTTATTTAAAAACTGAAATGAAACTGACAACTCTCAACTATAATAGATTATATCGTTTTCTAATCATCTGTTCTTGTTTTTATTTCCAAGCCTTCTTGACTAATATTTAAATTAAAGTTATTAAATGACCTAATCGCGGCATTTTCATGTTTTCCATTCTTCATTCTGTTCTCTAGTGGATACAATACAAACTTTAAAATCGTTTCCAGTATTTTTGCTTATACTCTACAGTAATTATTCTTTTACTCTGTCACAAAGACTCTTTTGATTAATTGTTAATATTGTTTATTATTTACAAAACAAGTTAGTGGAAATAACTCGAAAACGAATGTAAATATCAAACACGCGGTTTTCGCCACAGTATAGGTATTTTTTTCTCGTCTACACTTACAATAAAAAAATATATCGTCGTATTTACCTTTTTCAAGTTTTCCTTAAACAACACACTCTAGTTGGTAAACTGCAAACTAGCCGACACCGGACAAGGACGACATTTAAAAGAGCTTTAAATTTTCTTTCAAACGAGTACCCACTTAAACCACTTTTGATAAAGGATGTTGGAGATAGAGCTATTTGAAAGTTGCATTATTTATCAACTTTCCCACCCTCATTACTGGCAATACGACAAGAAATCCCTAACCAGACTGATGCAAAATTGGTTAGAGTTTTTGCTGACGTTAAAAAAATTGTACCTAATACTGGCTAATTTTGGAAAATATAGGTTTTTTAATTTACCGTTGCGGTTGCGCCATCTCGCGGTAGTTTTGGAAACTTGAAAATAATTTCCAGCGATTTCTCTTGACCAGTTTTACTAAAAATATTTTTCCCCAACGTTGTGCGATTAATAGTTTCCTAGATACAGCCGGTGTCCTTTCTTATTTGGACACCAGGTACGTTTGCAGGGGCCACTTTTCAGCAACTATACGTTTTTGCATTATTATTCTTTTTTTTATGCAATAAAAAACAGTTTAAGGAGATCAAATATTAATTTTATTTATTTTTTTATTTACATCCATGTAAATAAAATTTAACTTAATATCTAACAAGGGTACAAAACATTAGGTTTTATTTTACAAGATAGCGATTCACATTAAAGATTTTTGAGCTAACTGAAGGAAAAGGCCAAGTTCGTCATTAACATTTTTTTGTTCCTCTTGCTTAAAACCGATTTTTTTTTCATGTATTACGTGTTCTAATAGCAGATGATCTGCCAATAGGGATGTTAATAAAGAACTTGGCCAAAGTATACTGTAATTTTAAAATATATACAATTAAAGTGTTTAAGTTGATAAATTAATAAGGATATGTTTATTTGCTTTGAAATATATCTAATATCTAATGTACAATAAAGTTTCATATGTCATTTTTACTAACAACCCTGTCTTAGAAATAAATTTATTCTGTTTACAAGAACTATGTTAAATTTAATTAGTTTTTAATACTTTACTACAACTGCCAATTAAAACATAGGCCGCTGAGTCAGCAAAAAATTGTATTAAACAGTAACCGAATTTTCTTTGCAAAATTTAAAAATATAACTACAATTTAAATCTTAATCTAATAAAAAATATCTACAAATCTAATAAAATTCTACATATAAGGGAATTAAATTTAATCATTAGTATACACAAAGTATGGATCCAGCAGTAGTTTTTGCATTGAGTTAGAATAAAGAACTACATAGACAAAAAGATAACGTAACTTTCGTTATCTAACAAAAAGACAATTATCTCATTTCTTTAATTCTACTATTTTGACATTTGTTCCAAGATGTATCACTATTGGTAAATGTCTTCTAAGGAATTAATTAACTATAGCTAATATAATTTAAAAACTGTAAAATATTTTTATAAATATTACTAACAAAATAACAGGTACAAAAAATATCACAAAGTAGGAGCCTGCGAATTCCAAGGAAATTTAAAGGTTAAAGGAAGAGCACTGCAATGGGCTATTTAATCAAAACTGTCTGTCCCACTATGAAAATAATTGTTATTAATGTATCCTTTTGATCCGGCGCAGTAACAAAATTCCATAAAATTTTGTAGAAAAATCAGTGTGTGCCATAAATTTAAGTTGGCAACACATTTAAATTTAGAGCAGAGTCGGAGTTTTCTGTTTTCGTGTCGAACGGCGTGTATGAGAGAAGACCAATGCATACGAAAGGGGTCGGTATATTTGGATCTCAATGCCTTCATTTTATACAAGATATTTGCTACTGTATAAAACTTTTTAAAAGACAAAAATTAAATGTCAAATGATGCTTATGTAAAAAATTCGATAATTCTCGTAAAACTTTTTTATGTTGCCTGCATGACGTGACACTATTGCATTGTACTTTTATATAAATTATAATTTTATAAAAAACTGTATGACCCTAAAGTACAAACAACCAATTAAAATTATGCCATTTTTTATTTTTGAGATATTAATCAATAATTAATCGCATTTCCACTGTATTGCCCTTATTTTATCAAAAAGTTGGTAATAATTACACTATCATACAGTATTTAAAATTTATCAAGTATAGTCTGTCTCAAAGTATACCGTGTTAGCTCTTGCCTTCATTTATGGATTATACCCTCCGACAGCAATAAAACTGCGGATCGGTAGGTATTAAAGGACAGAACATTATTGACGGACTTTAATAATATAAAGATTAATAATTTATTGTTTATTTAGGTAAGTATAATCTCAAAATTACATTAAGAAATTAAATATATAAAAATTTTTAATAAATTTATAACTGCATTATCCATACATAATTACATTTTTAATCTTAATATCTAAATCTAATTCTGTTTCACTATCAGAGTCATCATTAAGATTAATTACAATAGGATTTATGTTGTTTTGAATAGAAATGTAAGAATCAATTTTTATAATGTGCTGTAGTGAATTTTTCCAGCTCCTAACTGGTATGTTAGTAATTACATTTTTTATCAAATTTAAACACTGGGACTTAAAGTAGGTGTAGCATTTACTTCTCTGATCTTTGATTTTACTTGGTTCCACAAATGCTCTATGGGGTTAAACATACAGTGATACGGAGGAAGCCGTAAGACAGTATCCCCAGCCTGTTCAGCCAAATTATCACATACATATTGTTTTTTAATTGCATATAAATTTAGGACTTCCAAAAGTTGCGTTTTTTTGTAACTGAATTAAAAATAAATATAATTTTTTAACAAATATTCCTGGATTTCAGTTTTTGAACTTGATGAAGCTGGTGCTTTGTGTAGCAGACGGCTGTTGTAGCTTGCGTTATCCATGACAATAACACTGTTGTTTGGAATATTTTTTAAAAGATAATTTTGAAAGCAGTTTTCAAAAAGTTCTGCACTTGTATCCTCATGAGAATCCAAGCTAGGCTCCTTAATATTCTTTGCAGACAACAGCAAGCAATTTGGGACAAATCCGTCTTCTGAACCAGCGTGTATTATGGTAAAGCGTTTTCCTTTATTTGAAGGTGCTTTCGTCTCACAGTTTTGACTGGAATCAACCCATTCCGCATCCTTTGAATACTGTGTCGTGTGTATCGAACCATGTTTTATCAAGGTAAATTAATGGATCTGTTTTTTAACCTATATCTTTTAATTTCTTGAAGGGAATTTAATCTCCAAGTGTGTAATCTGTACGATTTCATTACTATTTGCCTTTTGTCTATTTTGCGGTATTTAAATCCCATTTTACAAACAACTCTATGGAGGGTGGCACGGCTAATATTTATATTGGTTTCGTCTTCGTCTAGCTTCTTTTTTAGTTAAGCCAAGGTAGGAATAACTCCGCTTTCATAAAGAAAATATATTTTCCTTCTTATTAGGTCCTGATCACTATTGTCTATACGGTGAGATTGAAAATCACTACGTTTTTTTCTTTTGTTCAATTCTTCACTAATAATAATATTCCTTATCGATGATATTGGAGTTTTTGTAAGTAGACAGGTTTTTTTTAAAGCTTCTTGTTTAATTAGACCTCTACTGATTAAAGTTTTATACAAATTTTTCACAACCTGTTTTGCATCTAATGACAAATGATTTCAACGCGAGACATAGTTATATTCTCGTAAAACAACTTTCTCGAAACGCACAGTATAAACGAATATTCAACACTGCCACTAAAATATTAGCCAAAATATTTATATGCCTAATGGTTTATACTCAAGAAATACCTGGCCCACCCCTGCCCTTATGCACAAATGGGTTTACCCAATAACAATAGGTAATAAAATCGTTAAAGGTTTATTGGGGTATGGTCCGTCAAAAGTCATAACGATATACTTTGAGTCAGACTATACTTGCCTGTAAGAGAATACGTCTTGATTATCAAAACGCGCCAAATTTTGAGGTTTCTATATTTACTATACGTGCTGTTTATTATTTTAATTTACTAATTAGGGGAGTAAGAGTGACTAAAATAGGAGCAAAAAAAAAAAAAAGTGCAAAGAAAATATTTTAAGAAAACTTATAAAACCGCTTAATAAGTAAAGTTAACGTTAGATATTAAAATTTAATAAAAATCATTAAAAATAAAAAGTACTTATCCCTTTAACCTGAAATTAACGCTAACTTTTAAAAAACTTTTCAAAATGGTGGCGGTAAAGGGGGTGCCGAAAAAGTTTATTAACAAAAAAAACGGCTATTGCTAAAGTCAAATTTTCCGATATCTGGCATTTTATTTTCAAAAAAATGGTGGTGGAGGAGCGAACGTCCTTAAAAACAAAACAAGAAGCTAAAAAATCCTTTATTTTATATACTACAACTTTCCCAAGGTCAGGCATTTTTATTTTCACAAAATAAAATTTTTCACCCATATACCGACGCTTCACCCTACCTACTTCACGTACTAAATATGTACGATGTAACTTTACGTTTTTGCTTTATTATTATTTTTTATTTAATAAAAAACTGTTTAAGGAGATCAAATATTAATTTTATTTATTTTCCTATTTACATCCATGTAAATAAAATTTAACTTAATATCTAACGAGGCTACAAAACATTAGGTTTTATTTCACAAGATAGCAATTTTTTGAGCTACGTAAAGGTAAAGGCCAAGTTCGTCATTATCATTTTTTTGTTCCTCTTGCTTAAAACCGTTTTTTTTTCATGTGTTACGTGTTCTAATAGCAGATGATCTGCCAATAGGGATGTTAATAAAGAACTTGGTCAAAGTATACTGTAACTTTAAAATATATACAATTAAAGTATTTAAGTTGATAAATTACTAAGGATATGTTTATTTGCTTTGAAATATGTCTAATACCAAATATACAATAAAGTTTCATTTGTCATTTTTACTAACAACCCTGTCTTAGAAATAAATTCATTCTGTTTACAAGAACTATTTTAAATTTAATTAGTTTTTAATACTTAACTACAACTGCCAATTAAAACATAGGCCGCTTAGTCAGCAAAAAATTTAATCAAACGGTAATCGAATTTCTTTTGCAAAATTTGGAAATATCACTACAATGTAAATCTTAATTCAATAAAAAATGTCTACATGTCTAATAAAATTCTACATATGAGGAATTAAATTTAATAATTAGTATATACAAAGTACGGTTCTAGCAGTAGTTTTTGCATTGAGTTAGGATAGAAAACTACATAGAAAAAAATATAACGTAACTTACGTTATCAAACAAAAGAGTAATTCTCTTATTTCTTTAATTTTACATTTGTCCCAAGATGTATCACTATTGGTAAATGTCTTCTAAGGAATTAATTAACTATAACTAATATAATTTAAAAACTGTAAAATATTTCTTTAAATATTACTAACAAAATAACAGGTACAAAAAATATCACAAAGTAGGAGCCTGCGAATTCCAAGGAAATTTAAAGGTTTAAGGTAGAGTACTACAATGAGCTATTCAATTAAAAAATATCGGTCTTACTATGAGAATAATTGTTAATAATATATGCTTTGGATCCGGCGCAGAAACAAAATCCCAGAAAATTTTGTAGAAAAATTAGTGTGTGCCATAAATTTAAGTTGGCAACACATTTAAATTTGAAGCAGAGCCTGAGCCTTCTGTTTTCGTGTCTGACAGCGCATCTGAGAGGAGACCAATGCATAGGAATAATAGCTTTTTACATTTCATGCTCCTTGCCGATTTTAATTATATCTTGCATACGGGGGCGCCGCTTACAAATCTGAAGTAAGTTTTTTCGGCAACGTTTTATTTTCGAAATAATAATTAATAATTATTCTTCTTTCCACTACATTGCTCTTATTTTATCACAAAGTTGGTGATAATTACACTAAAATATTATACAATATTTGATTTTTTTTTCAAAAAAGTCATGTTCAATTTATTTTATTAGGTTTCTTGGTAAAACAACAAAATTCCCAAAAATATCGACCATTTAAATAGAAGACTGTAAAGTGACGCCACCTATTACTTCCATAAAAAGGCAGGTGATATAAAATCTAATATTACATAATAAAACTTTACTTTGTAGATAAAATAGGATTATATTCAATAATTAAATAGTTGATAGATTCAAACCACCAATGTTGTGCAAAAAAAAAAGAAAAACAGTGAGAGTGTTTCTAGTTAAAATTTTAAGTTTAATTATAAGGGATGTCTCAAAAACAAAACGTTGCCGAAAAAAACTGACTTCGGATTCGTAATCAACTCTTCAAAAAATCCCGTCCTGCAAAAAAACTTTTAATCTGGGGTAAGAAAAGTAAAATAATATTTTAGGTATTTATATAATGATCGTCAACATTTATACTTGGTAACAAATTATGGAATTCCGGAACAGACCGTACTTTTCATTGCGCCAGATCCAAAAGGCCTTTTTCCCTATACCCGTTTACTTTTTTGCCCTGCATGCGAGGATAAGACTGTTTCGTCTTTCCAAACCTTAAACTTTTGGTGAACTCTAATAAAAATTTTACCTATCTTTCCAACAAACGATATTAAATTAAAAAAAAAACTTACATTAAAGTAGGGTACGTTGGGTCATTTTATTGGTAACTACTCGCAAATTGGCTTATTTGGTTTATTATCATTATCTAAATCATCTACAACTATATATTTTAGCAATT
>JAHBCN010004386.1:0-64308 GCA_019359885.1 Listronotus oregonensis
CGTTAATAACTGGTTCGTTTGTGCTAGGGCGTCCATAAAAACCTTAATTTGCACCTATGTATTCAGTTCATCCTTAGCCGACAGCAGAGTTTGTCGGCAAATACTTATAGAGCTGAAGCTCATCGATAACCAGTTTCCCCTGTACCAGATCGGGTCAAAAGCTTTAGATACTTCAAGAACAGCGATCTGCGCACTTGCCAAAGCACTTAAGGAACTTGTTCCAGTTATGTAAAAATAAACAAAAACAAGATCTGCTGAGGGTCTTTTGTTACGTATTGCATACTCTTGGACATATTTTGGTGCTTTTCTAAATACTTAAATTTGAGAATTCAATAATTTTACCATTATCTACTTAATTAATATAATAAATTAAATAATATTTCCAAAGCCGCTCTGATCACCGAATTAGCGACCACTCAAGGTAAACTTGTCCAGTTACCGATGTTTGGTTGCAATAACGCGATAGCACGGAAGGTCAGAAAGTGGTACACGAGGTACTTTACTAATTTAACGTCAACTATATTAGTGATCAAAAAATTTTAATTGCATTGCAATTCCAAATCCCAAAAAAAAATCTCTTTACCTATTCTTGGTCATTTTTTTAGGTGTTAACGGGTAAATTAACACTGATAATAATGGTACGACCAATTTATATTAAAATAGCAACCCTGTTGCACTTTAAAGCTGGGACTTCCTATATAAAATAAGTATCAAACTAAAAAAATAGTTTTACAATTAATCAGAACTTTTGTTACACAACTAATTTTAAATTACACCTTCAATAAGTGCGCCTTACTTACAAAATGTATAAAATAGCTAGTGTACACTAAGCCTAAATAGCTAACAGAGCTGTCAATGCACTTTTGTGATCGTCGGGGGAGTTTCATAATGCCACATTTATAGAATTTTTGTCGTTGGATGTTATTAGATGAGTTTTGGTCTTCAGCTAATTACAGCTATTAGCTTTATGTACATGTGATTGTTAAATACTAAATATAATTTAACCGCAGATATTTAAAGTATTTAATAATTGAAAAAATGGACGTATTCATGGAGGTGGGGGGAAGCTTTCGGGCTGCAGTCCGTCAAAGGCGCTTTTTTTTATTTAAAATATAACAAATAGCTCCTATTCTTTTTTTTTAAAGAGCTAAACAATACAATAATAAATAATGTGGTTCAAAAAGTCGGTAATGCTGATTACCCACTGGAATATTTTTAAACGATAATGAACTGCTTTTAGAACCTGTTTTTGTGAAATGTTTTTTTTTGTGGCAACTGCGCTAGAATTTAAAGGTGTAAATACTCGATGGATTTTTTTGGTCTAAACGAAATAAATTAACAAAGCAAAAAAAACTAATATTGGAACTCGGCAACCCTTGTGTCGTCACAAGGCTTTTGGTCTGACGACTAATTTAAAGGGCCAGACGTGAACTTTAAAATCGTTTTTACGCAGAAACTGCATTTTTCTTGGAAGGCATGATCCTTAATAGGCAAAGAAAGAGATTTAATGTGTTTTTATTAAAATAAATATTATGCAACGGGTCTATTGGGCATGATTACATAAATTGTAGGTGTGAAATTTTCTCAACTATATTTATATTTATAAAAAAATAAAATAACATTAAATCCCATAATCCAAGCGACGACCATCGTAAAAGAAATTAAACCAGACTAAGTACAAAAACATGTTTAAACCAACGGTTTGGCGATCTGTAAATTGTCAATTTTTTTTATATTTTTTCCTATTTTCGTAAAATTGATGTAAATAGAATAAATATAATGTTTTACTATAGAAGAGTTTTGATCATTAGAATATAAATTTAAGCGCAGACTATTCTTACGTCAAACTGATTGCCGAACCACCCTCAAAAATATTTAAACATATTAATAATTTTTATAGAAGGTATAAGAAGGTCAAAATTTTTTGATTAGCCATCCCACTTTTGAATAGAATTATTATGCTAAAAAAAATATATCTACGTAAGAATTAATTATATAAAAGTAAGAACATGTTTCCCTATATAAGGAGGTTTAAAAATGTTTGCAGTCGGCACCCTATCATGCCTGGTGTTTGCCAGACCCTATTTATTGCAATGATAAATTTTTCTATATAATGTATCGGAAAAGTTAAACGTCAAATGCTGTTTTTTTATTTCTTTTTTTAAATAGAATTACTCCAACTTATTAATACTTAACCAAAATTCTTCGAAGAACACGTTGAACAAAGTCCTTTGTTGCTGCATTAACCACGGATTTTATTTCTCTTTTAATTCTCAAATTTTGTAATCATTTTTGATCATTCCTTATTGTTATAATAATTCAATGTCAATTATGTTTAAAACAAAAAAACTCGAGCTTAGCAACAAAGTGGCATAAAAATCAAAAGTTTTGACATTGGATTTTCCTTATACCTTTATAGAAAATATATTATTGCAATAAATATTTTGGTGGTCTGGCAAACAGTTATTGTCAAGTATATGTCCAAATACTTAGCACTGCCTTTTAGGAAAAATTAAAAAATTGTGCTGTTTTGTGCTGTTCTTGTGCTATTCATGCATTAACAAAAACTTTTATGCATTTTTTCATGAGATATAAATAAACAAAATAGGGGTAGTACATACCTACTTGGCACTGCCATTTTGCACCTGGAAATAAAAAAGCACAGTGCTGTGTTGTGCTCAACTTGTTCTATCATGTACTATTAATACATTTCTTTAAAAATTTTTAGAAAAATAATTGATTTTCATGTCGTGTTGGCCTGCCACTTTGAACTATTAGTCCAGGCAGTCAAGCTCAAAATAATAGTGTCATACCTCCGAATTTTTATATATGCACCGATTTTCTTAAAAATTTGGAATTAAGCTTATCTTACCCTCCATATCAAATATATATGGTCGCAAGGTGTGCAAATTGTTTTAAAGGGGTGAAACCACCCCTTATTAGAAAAAATAGATTTTATAGGTTTTTCGGCTTTTTCGATTTAAATAACTTTTATTTATGTAGGATAATATCTATATTGTACAATATAAAATTGGTGTATTTTGACATATCAGCCCTTAAAGATCTTGAAACTACCCTTTTGATGAAAATAATATAGAAAAAAATCATAGCATTTTAATAAAATTATTAGTTACCACTTTTCAACCCTAAAAACTACCCCTTTGCAGAAAATGAAATAAAAAATATCTAATGACTGCCAATTTTTAGATTTTGCTTAATTTTAGTATTACAGTTTATTATCTCTACTTAAATTATTTTTAATTGTCCACACCCTAGACAGCAAAGATAACACAGGCAAAAATAAAATAAATATTTTTTAATGACTACTGATGTTTTGATTTTTAAATTTTGTTGGTTCAAAAGTTTATTCTCTGAACACAAGTAATTTTTAATTGTCCACACCCTGCCAACCCTTAAGAACCACCCCTTTGTCAAAATAAAATAAAAAATTTTATTCAAAGACATTCAGTATTTCATTATCTGCTTTAATTCAAAATTCTTTTATTTTTGTGTAACTCTGTTAATTTTAAAGCTATCACATCCTACAAAAAATCATTTAAGATTATTTTCAGCGCTACAAACCTACGTTTGTTAGAAAGGCTTGAGACCCTTCATATTTTATAGGTAAAGGGTCAAAGGGCTGCGGAAGCGAATCCAGGCACTATATTGAAAGTTTAAATCGGTTATAACTCCGTCAATTTTATGCTACAAAAAAATTAAAAAAGGAAAATAATCGTCATAAAAAATGTACTACATTTTCTACTCTTTAGTTTTTTTGTATCTCTTATGGTTTTTGAAGTTAAAATGAGAAAAAGAAAATTTTTGAAATATCACAAAAAAAACATATAATTTAGCTCATTTTTTTTCAAAACTGTGCATCTCTTATGAAATAAAACTTTCAGATGTTAAAAATAACATACAAAAAAGTAATTGGTAAAAGAAATAGGTTTAATTTTGATTTTGAATAAAAGACAGTAGTTTATTGCGATTTTTTTAGTTTTAACTATTTTTACACCATGTCTCACTGAAATTTTAGTCAAAAAGAATTTTACGGTACTCATTTTAAAGGTCTTTTTATGTTCTTTAAAATATTTTATGACTTTTTGTTGAAAAATATGCCCTTTTCCGTTATTTGAGGTTAAATACTAAATCACGGAAAATGAAAGATCTTTAAGCAGCTATAACTTGCCTTAGGTAGAACTGCAGATCTTCATAAATGAGTTTAGTTTCTTTGTTTTTTTATGAAAGCTTCATTTTTGTTCATTACTTTTTTTCAATAAAACGCCAATTACAGAGTTATGCGTAAAAAACAATTGAAAAATGAGGTTTTCAATTGCGAATAATTCAAAACTATTGATCTGGCAAAAAAACTTGACATGACATTTTTTACTTCAAATTTGCCCAGCTATCGATTTCTGAGGGTATTTTGAGTAAAAACTGCCACCCAGAAGGGGTGGCATCCACCCACGGATGGTTGCGCACATCGGCACCATATAGATTTTGCTTTTCGACCATCCATCTATCATCATCCAAAATTTCAAATAAATTTGTGCATATATAAAAAATTCGGAGGTGAAATGCTTGACTGCCTGGACTATATATTAAATCAAGCTGTTGTGCTGCGTATTGCTATCATGTACAGTAAATAAAAATTTAGGAACCCTATTTTTAGAATTAATTTTCTTGTTAAGAAAAATTACTTTTGTAGTTAAGGGGGTTATAAAAGGGACATTTAATGATAAGTTAAAACACCATGAAATGAGTTGGGGTGTATGCACGTTCTCAGCGGCGCGCAGTAGCTTATGCATACTTTAAACGTGTTTTCCTCGAAATAACTTGTTTTACATTGCGGACAGTTAATTTTTGGAACTACTGGTTAAATTTTTAAAACCCTGTTGAGTTTTGCTTATTGACATATCCTATATGCTAATTTACTATAATTTACTAATAAATTTACACTAAAAAATATTTCGTTAGGAACCATTTATTTTTTGTTTCTGACTTGCCAATCCAGCGCTTAACAGTCTACGTACCGTCAACGTTTTTTTCGAGGCTCGACTTTGGTGCTTTCTTTATCAGGGTTAAAAAATAAAAAAATTTTAAAAAATCTTTTTATACGTAACATGACATGAAAATCTGTTTTTTCCTAAAAAAGGTTTCAAATAATTTTTTCCATATTTTTAATAACTGCACATAATGGAACAAGTTCAGCACACTACCCCCAAATTGTTTATTTTTTATCTCAGGAGAAAATGCATAAAAAAATATTTTTGTTAACGGCACAGAATAGCACAAGAACGGCATAAACAGCACATTTTTTGTTTCATTTTTCCAAAAAAGGCAGTGCTAAGTATGTGGGCATCTGTTTTTTCTAACAAAAAGTTCTAAAAATTTTTAAAAATGTTATTAACAGTGCATGATGCAACAAGTTGAGCACAACACAGCACAAAATACTTTAATTCGCTACTATGCAAAATGGCAGTGCTAACTCAGTTCAAAAATGTTTTTTTAGTAAAAAAATGGTTCTTATTAAAAAAATATTAATAGCACATGATAGATCAAGTTACAAGTTAAGTAGAACACAGCACGGTACTTTTTTTATTTGTGGTACAAAATGGCAGTGCTAAGTAGGTACGAAAAACTACCCCTATTTTATTTATTTTTATATCTCAGAAAAAATGCATAAAATGTTTTTGTTTAACGGCACAAAATATAGCACAGGAAATGAGGCGTTTTGGCTAGGAATTTTTTGTCCCCATGGACCCACCTGAAATTTTCACAGAGGGTAGGGAATAGCCCAGGATCAAAGTTTATATTATGCCAGGGTGTGCTTTTTATTCTGAGGGTGGTTGCCACCATCTTGGGAAAGTGGAGATTTTTATTACATTTTAACTACAGAAATCGATAAAAAAAAAAAGAAGTAATTTTAAGTAAAAAATGTTCCATATATGTTTTTTCGTTAAACTAATATTTTTGAGCTATTCGCAATTGTAGTAAAGTTTTTCGACGAAAAAATCATTTTTAATGGGGTTTTCACGAATAACTCTAAAATATGCATTTTATTAAAAAACTGTAGAGAGCAAAATTGTAGCTTATAAAAAAAGCTAGAAAAAGGTTTTTTTATAATTTTCTTCAACTAATACAGACCGAGCTACGGCATTGTGGTTAGCTTTGTTCGTCAAAATGTTAAATTTGAAGATTCAAAATCAAATAGCGGGAAAACTTTGCATTTTCCAAGGAAAATATATGGAGTCTTTTTTAAAGTATATAAAAAATCTTTCTTTTAAAAATTAAAAAATGGTTTTAGCATGAAAATTAAGCGAGTTATGATAAAATAAGGTCAGGTCCCTATTTTTTTCTACGAAAAGATTATTAAAAACAACCCCTAAATCCCTCTTAAGTAAAATAGATCTGTACCCTTCTCCGATTCTTTTTATATATGTGTATTATTATTAATACATTCTAGAAGTTTAACCAAATTAAAATGCTTAATTTTAGAAAAATTTGAGCAAGTGAAAAACGATTTTCGCAATTTCGTAGAAAGCCATTTTCTTCCAAAATCTTCAGCAATACTGAGTCTGAAAAAAAAGCTATTATGTACCAGATTAGAGCTTGCTTTGATAACAAAGATTTTTTATTAAATATATTTTCTGGACAATAAATATTTTGGTCAGATATGGCCGTTCAGCCTCTATTTACGAGCGAGCACCACCTTATTCTGGCCCTTTAAACTCATGTTTAAAACTAAGTAATTAAATAATTTAATTTTATACCTAGCCTTGTAGCTTTTAAAAAACCCTAAAAATTGTTTTTGGACAAACTTTCTATCATTAAAACTAAAGGAGCTATGTTTAGAAAACCAATTAACCTTTTTTCGAAAAGTCAGAATAGCCACTTCAGAGCATAATATTCTATAAAACCGGTATACTTTATATTTTTACCGGTTTAATTTTTATGCAATTCTACTTTCTTTTCCTATTTATATCTATTATATTGGTTTATAAAAATTGCAATGTTCTAAAGGGTGGTTTTTAAAGATTGAAAAATTTAAAAGAATGAGAAGTGGTAATATTTCAGGCAGTAATATTTTTAATTATTAATCTGCCAAGCTATGTTTTGGGAATAAATCTTTTTAATTAAGCTATAATAAGGGTTGATTTATAAGGGTTGAAAAGTTTCGAAATGAAATTAGTACATATTTTAAGCAACATCATTCTAAAAATTAAATCCTTATGGTAAATTAATCATTTTTTAGGATAAATATTTTTTTTTATTTCAGCTCTAACAGGGTTGAATTTTAAAAGGGGTTAAAATATTTTAAAATTGTATTCAAGCATAAAACAATCATTAATCAATAATCCAAACCAAATTTTACCCATCTTTAGGTTTTAAATGTATGGATTTTGATAATTACAGGTAGTTTTCTACCCTTAAAAATAAACAACGCACATCACCATGAAATATAATTTAAAGTAGAGGTTAAGAAGCGCCTAATTCAAATTTTATACAAATCGATGCAGGACACTTAAAAATTGCGAGGTTTTGCAATGTTTGTCATATCCGGGACTATAATTATTTATCATCAAATAGTTTTAATTTGTCATTTTTTTTTTGTAAATCTCATAAGGAGTTTGGTTATATAAGGTTTAGTTATGGTAGTTAAAATATTTATTATATCGTAAACTGTTAAAATATTTTTTTACTACAATAAAAGCGTTATTGTTAATGAAAAACGTTTGGAATTTCGTTATTAAGGGTGATTTTTAAGGGTTGAAACCTTAAAAATATAATGTTAGATATAACTCACAACATAAAAATGATTTATTTTACATATTAAGCTATGATTTTAATTTACATAGGGTCTATTTCTATGGTTTTTAATTTTTAGCATAAGGGGTTGTTTTTATCCTAAAAGTAAAAAGCTAGGCATATATAAATTTTGATCTAGAAATTAAAAAGCAACTTAATTCAAATTTTCATAAAAGTGAAACTATTACAAAAAAATCGGAGGTCAAACAGCTTTTTCTCATCCATTGTACAATAGCACAAGAACACCACAAAAATGTCTTTTACAAAAGGCAGTGCTAAGTATGGGGACATCAAGAATAGGGTGCCAGACTTAAATTTTAATATTCTACCAATCAAAACTCCTTTGAATAGTTAAACATGGTACTGATGTCTTAACATCAATTTACAAAGAAGTTTATATAAAAAAAATATTTTAAAAAAAAAAACAGGTTGCAAAGTTTGCCAGACCGTTGGTTTGTGCTTGCTAATATCCAAAAACTAATCAAGTCCATTTTTGTACTTATTCTGGTTCACCTTTTACAACGGTTGCCGCTTGAATACTAATTTCATTTAACATTGAACTTACCTATTTTAGAAGTAACTGACCTTTTTTGGTTTTAAAAACTTTCCCCGAACTGCTTTAAATGATACATTTTAGTTATATATATATTAAATTAAATAACGCCGAATAATGCATAACACATAACTTATTGCTGAGATTTTTGCCTTTTAAATTGATGAGATAAATTTATTTATTTATTGTCTTAGTTGACCCCTTCAACTAAAAAACTATTTATTAATAAACAACAATATTATTACTGCCAAAAACAGAATCTCTTTTTTAAACCGCGCGTCGATAGTCGCGCCTTCTTTTTCCAAATCATGATATTAAATTTGACATTATTAGTATACCAAAGGGGCTTCACGATACGTGATGTGTATTAGTATAAACCAGCCCTAATACTTTTTAAACCCTTTAACTTCATTCATAAAAATGACTTATGTACTGTTAAATAACAGAACTGTATTATAAGGATGAAATAAAGAAAACCCTTTTTGCACTCAACCTCCGATTTAGTAGTTTCATTTCTTGTATTGTCCTCGGTTTTCCCCCCAAGGGGTGATGCAAAAGGTGGTTATCCCCTTTTTGCATTTGTCAAGATGAAAAAAACTTGGAAAACATATAATGCCCAATTGTCTTTCGGTGACTTCAGTTTGGAAGGTTCAAGTATTACGTAACGAAATTTTTTGGGAAAGATTTTGACCCCCCCCCCCCTCTAGTTAAACGTTACGTAACCACCAAGGACCATTTTACCTAAAAGTCACAGGTAGGGCGTAAAGTACCGGAAAGTCGCTAAAATAAAATAAATTTTAAAAATTTTTTAAAAAATGCGACCATTCTGAGTTAAAAAACAATGTTTCCCCAAAAAATTCTTTAAATGTCCAAACGCTCCTTAAAAAAAAAGGACAAATTTTCAAATTGAAAACTAAGGTTTTTTTGACATTCTATCTCAAACGGTACTCATATGTCAAATTTTGACAGTTTAAAAAAAATAATTTTTCGCTCTAGGTGGCCACCTTAATCTTAAAATTAATATTTTAATGCCCAGTTATTTAAAAAAAATAAAATTACCCATAAGTGCTTTACGCTAACGTTTTGAATTTTAATATGAAAATACTTCTTTTTTTCAAAGGGGGATAAAATAAGAATATTTCCAAGTTAAAAATTCAACATTTAATAAATTTTTTCTTGTATTAATTTGTAAGCTTGCTTAGACCTGAATTAAGTATAGCACCTTTGGTCCTATGTTCTGTCAACATAATTTTTTGTTTTTAGTTTGAAAAAAATTGCCTATTTTTGTATTTACTATTATTTAATTTAAAATTTATTAAAATATTTATTTATTTACTTAAAATTTAAATAATATTTGCTTAAATAGATTTAGTTATTAGATTGTTTATTTTTTAGTTGTATTTACCGATTTAAGACTGTTCCAATTGTGAAGAAGGTTTTAAAATCTGCAAAAACAAATTGTAAGGTTTGCTTTTAATATTTTTGTACCTTTGGTTGAGTATTTAGTACCTTTGGCCTGCTTTGGTCGAGAAGGTGGTAGTGCCGTAAAATTTTAAAGGCACGCTAAAAACAAAAGGATTTTAACGCCCGCTTACATTTTTTGTCATTTTGTTGATACCACATCAACTAGAACAGGCCAAAGGCACTGAATACCAAACGAAAGGTGCAAAAAATGGTATAATTAAATATAAGCGAACTTTGTCAATATTTTTTTGAAGATAAACTAAGTATTTTTTTTAATAATGAAGGGAAGCTTTATCATTCCATTTGAAAGGATGAAGTATTTTTATTTTGCAACTTAAAAAAACGTAATCAAATTTAAAGGTAAAGCATTTACAGGGTGTTTTTAATTTTTGTTAAATAAATTAACGTCAAAATATTAATTTTTGGCTTGTCATGGCTACCTAGGTCAAATATATATATATATATATATTATATATATATATATATATATATATATATATATATATATATATATATATATATATATATATATATATATATATATATATATATATATATATATATAACATTTTTATCTTATGTTTTATCATTCATAGAAGCAAATTGTTTTTAGTTTTTGCTGACAAAAGGAAACATTCAAACGGCATTTATTTTCCACTGTTAAAAGAATCTTAACTTATTTTCGGTTCGGTTTTAATGTTTGTTGAAAATTGTGTTACACTGTGCAAAATGCTCGTGGAATTGACCTTAGTACTGATCTTAAAAATTTAATTATTTCAAAGTTTCAAGCTGGTGTTAAAAAAAATGATATTGCAAGACAAATTAATAGGCATGGGTCAGTAGTTTGCAAAACCATTGCTCTTTAAAAAAAATCTGTAGTTTCCCATCCAGGGCGGGGTAAAAAAAAAAAGGGGGCCCAAAAAAAAAGGTTTACTGAAATCCTTTTTTTGACTGCTGAAGAAATCAAAAGAAATACCGGAAGTAAAAATCTTTTCGAACCATTCCCGTCGGGCTCAGAAAGGGCCTTTATATCCAAGAAGAATAGGGCGGCTAGGGTCCAGTTTCCCGGAACATTGGGAAGGACAATTAAGAATGGGGAAAAAGGTCTTTTTTTCCCATGAAAGCAAGTTTTGCTTGTTTGAAACGGGATGGCATGCAAAAAAGGTTCGTCGTCTAGAAACACTAGGCTGATCCAGGTATACAAGGGCAGCGTAAAATGGGGTGGGAATATTATTTTTGGTGTTTTTTTGGGGAATGGGGCCATTGGTAAAAGTAGATGGAAAAATGGACCAGTTCCAGTTTTTGCATATCCTTGAACATCATATGCTTCCTCATGCTGAAGAAAATATGCCACTTGTTGGTCTTTCAGCAAGATAATGACCCAAACATACGAAAGTGGTCAAAAGGGGTTTCAAGACAACCACTTCCCTTAATGATTTCCCGACAGAGTCTGACCTAAACCCCATCGAAAAACCCTTTTGGGGAAATTTGACAGGAAAATTAGGGAAAAAAATAAAGAAAAACTTAAAAACCACAAAGATTTGTTAAGAGCCCTTCAGAAGAATGGAATTCCATATCACAGACTACATTGACAGCTTAATCCACTCCATGAAAAGTCTGTATTCAAGTATTAAAGAATAAAGGATATGTCACACAACAAGTCAGGGACTGTATATGACCAATATATTTAAATTAATTAGGAAAAAAAAATTTTTTTCTCCACTTTTTTCATTGTAAAAATTTTTAAAAAAAAATTTATTTTCCACAGTACCCCGTTTATCTAAATTTATTTACCTACGAAAAGTACCATAAACCTTATTTAAAATCATTAAAAAACAATTTTAATATAAGATTGTTTATATAAGATTATTGCCTAAAATGAATTGTTTCTCCACTTTTTTTGGGCCCTTAGTGTATATATAAGGGTGATTATGGGGGAAATGTAAATTTCCAGGTACGTAGTGGGGTCAAAAATAAACCTAAAGGTTATACACATATGGATCCGCAATTCTTTTCCCGAAATCAGGGTGTAAAGTTTTATTTAATTTTCTATTTTTAAATAAAATCTATGATAATGAAAATATTGGGAATGGTATCCGGGGTTTTGGTATGAGGGGATTCGAATATAATCTTATTACGGCTCTTACTTGTTACATTTGAACAACCACAACTTTTGGTAGGGCCCCTGTATTACTTTTTTAAAGTTTTAAATTTTTGTCTTTTTTTACGTCAAAAGGTATACTGAAAAAGTCGATATAGGAACAGTTTTGGGGGAAAAAAAAGATTTTTTTTTAAATAGCAAAATTTAAAAAAATTTTAACAAAAGTATAATTAAACGATATGTATTTTAATTTTTATTAAAATAATTTTCCTAAATTATGTTAAGCAAAACATAAAAAAATATATAAAAGAAAAAAAATAAAACCTTTAACCCCCTTTTTGCGGAAACGAAGGCCTTCGGATCCATATTTGTATTGGTTTTATCTTTTTTGCACCCTGAGTTCGTACCTAGAGAATGATTTTCTAATAAAATTTAAAATTAAAATTTTTAAGATGATAAATAGCAAGTTATTCCATTTAAATGCATTTTCCGTAACTGGACCAGGCACCATGGAATTCTTAAAATCGCATTTTTGTACAAATTATATCGTAGTACGCCATGTCAAAGGAAATTTAAATAAAGTCCGCCATAAAAGGGTATAATTGTCAAACCTTCTAATTACTTGGGTAAATAATAAACATCTAGTTTCAACGCATAACTAAGTAACATTAATAAAATAATTATGCTTTAAAGGCTATATTGGGATAATCAAAAAAACCTTAAACATTTCTTAGTAAATTCAGATATTGTTTCCCGTTTTAAAATCCTTTTTTAAAACACAGGTCCAACAATTTTTTATAATAAGGCAGCACCTTCGTTAAGCAAAAACATCTTTGTGGATTGAAAGGATGATGGCGCAGGAGATAAAAGAAAAATATCTTCTGTTTGGCATATTTCTTTTTGGCAATAGTTTCACTCTAAAGCCTGATGCCATTTTTTGGCAAATTATGTAGCATTCTATCATATCAAACTCTCCAAATGACAGCATTTTAAACAACAGTAGCAAAATAACTGTTGCCTTATAATTTATAGTTGTCACTAAAACATCATGGCGGATACAATGTTTTTCTTTTGTTTTTTTTTAATTTTTTTCATAGCATACTACGATAATTTGTACAAAAAATGCGATTTTAAGAATTCCATGGCTGCCTGCGTCCAGTTGGAAAAAAACATTTAATTTAAAAAAACTAACGCTTTTTTTTTTAGGAAAAAATGGAAATAACTAATTATATGAAAAAATTTTTAAATAATAAAAATAATTTCATTTAAATTATTTTGGGGAAAACCACACAATGTCATTTGTTTTTATTATCTTTTGTAACCAAAATTACCAATTAATTTAAAACGTTCTTCAAAAATTAAAATATGCCAACTTTTAAAGTATATTTTATAATTTAAATTATTATTAAATAATATTAATTTAATAATTATAATATAATAATAATATACAATAAAAATTATAAAATAATAAATAAATTTATAAATACTCCTGGTTTTTTAAAAAAAAAAAATTACTTTGAATTTTTAATAAAAATTTTTTAAAAATTGTAAAAAAAAATATTATTCATTATCTATCTCAGTAAACTATCTTTTTTAACCAAAAATTACCTTTCGATTAAAATATTGGTTTAGAAAAACCCGTTTACCGGTCAAAAAAATTTTTAATATTCCAAGACTTTTTTTAATGTATATTTTAAAGTAATTTAAAGTTCCAGTATTCCCAACATGAATATTAATCTTGCACATACCATGTATGCAATCACTGCATAGCCCCCTGAATGATACAGATGCACCAAAGATGTATAGAACATGAGATAAAATAAGCACTTTCGGTAAGTCCCCGGGCCCGCTCTCTGCCGCTCTGCCTGTTGGGAGGGGTAAAAAAAAATTTCCCCCCAGAAACTGATTTGGGAAAAAAAGGAAGGAAATTAAGTATTAAAAATAAGATTTTAAATACAAAATATATCTTCTCAAAGTATATCGTTAGGGCCCGAGGACCATACCAATAACCTAACGTTTTTTATTACCTATTGTTTGGGTAAACCCATTTGTTCATAAGGGCAGGGAAGGCCGGGTTTTTTGGTATTAACCATAAGAATATAAATATTTTTGGCTAATATTTTAGTGGCAGTGAATAACCGTTTTTCTGTGCGTTTCGAAAAAGTTGTTTTACGAGAATATAACTAGTGGGTCCAAATCATTGTCATAAGACCAAAACGGTTGTGAAAAATTGTATGAAATTTTTAATAGTAGAGGTCTAATTAAACAAAAGCTTTAAAGAAACCTGTCTCTTACAAAACTCAATATCGTCGATAAGGGATATTATTGTTATTAGTAAGGTGAACAAAAAAAAAAAACGTAGTGATTTTCAATTAGTATAGAAAAAAAGTGATCAGGACCTAATAAGAAGGAAAATATATTGTCTTTATGAAAGCGGAGTTATTTCCTACCTTGGATAAACAAAAAAGAAGCTAGACAGAAACCAATATAAATAATACCCCATTGCCACCTCATAGAGTTGTTTGTAAAATGGGATTTAAATACAAAAAATAGGCAAAAAAAGTAGTAAGGGAATCGCACAGATTACCCCGGAAATTTAACTAAAAAATTAAAGATATAGGTTAAAAAAAACAGATCCATAATTTACCTTAAAAAAAAATGGTTCATACCACGACACAGTATCCAAAGGATGGGTTGATTCCAGTCAAAACTGTCAAATGAAAGCACCTTTAAATAAGGAAAACGCATTACCATAATACACGCTTTTAAAGAAGACATATTTGTCCCAAACTGCTTGCTGTTGTCTCAAAGAATATTAAGGATTCTGCTTGGATTATCGAGGAACAAGTGCAGAACTTTTGAAAACTGGTTAAAATGATCTTTTAAAAATTTCAAAACAACAGTGTATTGTCATGGATAACGCAAGCTACCACAGCCGTCTACACAAGCCCGCTTCATCAAGTTAAAAAACTGAAATCAGGCATATTTGTTAGAAAATGATATTTTTTTTGGTTATTTTTAAAAAAAAAAGCATCTTTGAGTCTAAATTCATATGCAATTAAAAAAAAATATGTATGTCATAATTTGGCTGAACAGGCTGGAATACTGTCTTTGCCTCCTATCACTGTTGTTTAACCCCATGACATTTGTGGAACCAAGTAAAGATCAAAGCAGAAATGTTACACCTTCTTTAAGTCCCAGTGTTATAAATTTTTATAAAAAATTCAAAAATACCAGTTGAGAACTGGAAAAATTCACTAAGCACATTATAAAAATTGAGGACTCTTACATTTCATCCAAAACAACATAAATCTATTGTAATTAATCTTAATGATGACCCTGATAAGAAACAGAATTAGATTTAGATATTTAGATTAAAAAAAATAATTATATTTGGGTAATGCAGTTATAAATTTATTAAAACTTTGCATATATTTAATTTCCTAATGTAATTTTAAAATTATCTTACCTAAATAAACAATAAATTATAAATCTTTTATATTACAACCGTCCCAAATGTCCTTTAATCCTACCGATTCGCAGTTTTATTGCTGTAAAAAGGGGATAATCCATAAATTAAGGCAAAAACTAAACGTATACTGGACAGACTATACTTAAATTTAAAAAAAATGCTTTTTTTTTTAAAAACAAAAACTGGGTTCACTAAAAAAAATAGTTCCCAAATTGGAACATATTTTTAAACGATTGCTTTTTGCCCTCGCATATAAAAAAAAAAATAATTTACTGAGATAAAGTGTTAAGGGTAGGCCTATTAAAATTTTTTAAATTTTTTTTTCACAACAAATTTTGAATATAATATCCTGGATGCCCCTTTTTTGTGGTCTTTTTTATCTAAAGAGCTTAGTCTTGTTAAATTTTAAAATTTTAAAATCCCCAAAGATAAAAAATAGTTCGCGGGTATTTGTGTTATACGGTTTAAAAAGAAAAAAGCAAAAAATGGCTCTTGTATCCAGTGGCGTATGCTTGGGGGAAAACAGTTGCCCCTTTTCCACTTTTTAGGAAAAAAATTTTTTTTAAAAAATTTTTTATTTTTTTTTCATTTTTCCCCCTTTTTTGTCGTGACCCAGGGTAATTAAATTTGGCCTTTTTAATTTTTTTTAAAGATAAGTGGGTTTTAAAATTTTTGTATTGGGAAAAATACTTTAAAAAATTTCAAAAATTTTTTCAAATTACAAAGAAATACTTAAAAATGCTATATTTAAAGCCAAAATTTTAATACTGGTGTTAATATGTTCTGAAAAAAAAACTGTGAAAAAAAACCCAAAATATTTGGTAAATGCCTAAGTGTTTTATGTGTATAAATTAAATTTAAAACCCAAATAGGTAGATTCAAAAAAAAGAAAATACCTGGTATTAAACAGACACAAAAGCACTTGTAAAACTGCAGTGATTCTGAACAAATAAAACACCTACCTAAAATAACAGACTAATTACAACTTTGTCCGTAAAATAACAAACAACTATTTAAAGGGTTTTAATAAAATGATGCATGTTTTTAGGAAATAATAATAATCTTATGAAAGTTTATTTATTACAATCTTGAATTGTTGTCTAATTTTTTTGGAATTTGGCGTAAAACCTTTTTTTTGTTCTGCTCGGCTATACAAATAAAAGAAATAATTACTCTATTATATATTAAAAAAAAAGCATAAGGAGTCGGTTAATTTCCCCCTCCCCAACTAAGCTTCTTTAAACATTTAATATTTTATATTTTTGCACACAAATTGCACAACTTTGCACAGACAGCAATTTTTGGACACCAATACACAAAGTTATAAACATATTTAAGTGGGAATTATCCTTAAGCTCCTCCCACTTACTTTTTTTTAAATTTTTGTAGATTTTAAAACACGTTTTTTGCACAATTTTTGCTTTTTCCGGAAAACCCAGAATTACTCTTTTAAAAATATGTAACATCCCCCTTCCCCACACCAACACACTTACTGGGTATCAAAAGTAAAATTTTTGCATTTTTGCACATACGTGGTCCATTAAGTAGCAACAAATGGAAACTTTTTTTTAAATTTGTCAATAAATTTTATTCTTCATAAAGTTGGTGCATGTTTAAACTTTATTGGCATATTTTTTTTTAAAAGTTGAAAGGTATGCAGGGTAGGTCAAAAAAAATTGAAAACTCTTAGGAGAAAAAGTACCTATTTAAAAAATATAAAAAAATGTTATAAGGAAAGTTGTTTAATTTTAAAAGTTATACCCAAATACCAACTCATGGCCCTCTATTAAAATTTTTTTAGTTTTTGGAAATTTTGAATTTTATATTTTTTAAGCCCCCAAAACTAATTTTTTTTAAACAACTGTTCTTAAATTAAAACATATTTGAAAAATTAAAAATGAATTTATATTTTTTTTGCCATTCGCACTTCAAGTTTGTTGCAAGGATATTTAATAAAAATTTAAAACTCCTAAATATTTTTAAAAAGCAAAAGTATTTTTTATTTTTAATAATATGTGTGTAAAAACTTTCAAAGAAAGTATAATATTTTTCATTAATTCATATCAAAATGTACAAGTTGAGCTAATACTAAAACAAAAAAGTAGTAGATCGCTATGAAAAAAAAAAAACTGAGTTCGTTTTTTATTAAAGTACAACTATTTTAATTCTAATCTTTTTAATATGGAAAAAAAATTTAAAAAATGTCCAGCTATTGCAAAATTTTTAAAAAAAAAAAAAACAAATTAAAACTGCCTAAAACAAGAACTGTCGTAAGGTCCCCTGTATTCATCCCTTTTAATGCCCCTTTTTGTTCTCGTTAAATTCCCTTAATGTAGATGCCCAAAACCTTTGCAGGAATATATCTACAATGAAATCTTTAAGGATTCGCTTTACAGAAGGTTTTATAATATCAGTATATTCAGAAATCTGTTTTGTGGACGTTTTGGGATTTTCAATAACTGTCTGAGTACGTTTAATTTGGTTTTCTTCCGTACAGAACAGACAGTTT
Organism: Listronotus oregonensis; assembly: GCA_019359885.1. Lineage (NCBI taxonomy): Eukaryota > Metazoa > Arthropoda > Insecta > Coleoptera > Curculionidae > Listronotus > Listronotus oregonensis. The sequence goes on from JAHBCN010004386.1 coordinate 17,909, forward strand.
TTATTCATTCTTCATGGTACTTATATAACAATGATCCTGTCGCCTTAAATGGTTTAGAATCCTACTTATAGTTGAATAATGAATTTGTTTTCTGGATGCCCGTTCGTTAAAAATATGCAGCTTTTTCTTGCATATCCATCTCCACAAATTAAAACTAGTTCTTATTTTTCAGTTAACGTTAAGAATACTCGAGGAGGCATTTGTAATTTAAAGAAAACAGTTACTATGAAACAAACGTCTTATGGATAAGTTTAAAAAAAGCCAAAAACTGTCAAACTAAAGACAGATTTTCTTGTCGTCATTTGCTTGCTTTGCTGCTATTTGCTTTGCTTCAATATAAGTTCAACTTGAAGCATTTTGATATATATTTTTTTATAGAAATTTAATACATTTTTTAAAGCTTTCTATTGGCATATTATTAAAAATAAAGTACTTGCCTTGTAAAAATATATTTAGGGAGTTTTAAAGTTCTATTAAATATCCTTGCAACAAACTTCAGAGGCAGCGAATGGCAAAAAAAAATGTAAATTCAGTTTAATTTTACAAATATGTTTTAATTTAAGAACAGTTGTTTTTAAAAAGTAAAGTTAGTTTGGGTTCTTTAAACAAATATAAAATTAAGAACAATATGTATGCATTATACAGGGGGAAATTCAAAAATTTCAAACAAATAAAAATTTGAATAGAGACCATGAGTTGGTATTTGGGTATAACTTTAAATTTAAACGCTTTTCCTTGTAACATTTTGTTATATTTTTCAAAATAAGGATACTTTACTCTTAAGCGGTTATCAATTTTTGACTCACATATTGGCAGCACAAGCAATAAAAGTAACTACTGCTAATACAGTTTGAGACCATACACCAACTTTTATGAAGAATAAAATTTTCTGACAAATTGCAAATAAAGTTTCCCATTTGTTGCATACTTAATGGACCACACCGCCATAATGCGGGTTCAAACTCCAAAAGTATGTACCAGCTTCTCCCTCGCTTAACTTTGCCACATTTTTGATGATTTCAAGGTACGATTTTTGCGCAATTTTGCACACATAATACCGATTTTGCCCAGATGCCAGAAACCAATAATTACTCTTCTAAAAATATGTACCAGTCCCCCTCCCTCCCAACTTTTTACGTTTTTAATATAATGAAGGAAGACTATTTCTTGCATAATTTGCACACCTAATGCCGATTTTGCGTAGTTGCCAGAAACCATTAATTACTCTTTTTGAAATGTTTTAAAAAGCTATGTGAAAAATAATATAACCGGTATATGTATAAATTTTAAAAGACAGAAAACCAAAATTCTTAAGGAAATGATCTCATCATCATACTACCTGGCATTTTAGTATGCTGTAGTATGACCCACCGATCAAAAGCAATGGGCACCACTCCCAGAAATCCGCATTTACGGTGCTACAGACTCCGAAGGACTCAGTGTCTGAATATATAGGTATTCATTCATGAGGTCTACCAGACCACCGTCTACTTCATTTTGAGCGTATAGTATCAATTTTTTAATCTCAAATCTAAGAGATTACCTATGGATAAGTCGGGTATGCTCTATCAAATGGCTAATACGCACTTTTGGTTCCACCGAAACTTTGTGGCTCAGAACTAAAATAGGACATGCTTGTTTGGACACAAAATTTTTCTGTCTGAAAATAGTCAAAATGGCAGTATTTTTACCTTCCAGTCCAGACTGGAATAAGGTGATAGACAGACAGTTTGGAATTTTTAGAAGACATATGTAAGTTTTTTAGAGAAATGAATGTTTCGTAAAGATAAAGCGAGATGTCGACAATTCTAAGTTTCTATCTGCAGATGTCTGTAGCTTCTTTGCTGCTAGTACGTTCCACAATAATTTGTGAACTTCTCGTTTTAACTGCTCCTGTTAGTCGTAAACTCAATATACTTTAGTACCCGCATGTAGGTCAGTCTTAAAATTTACCTTCATTTATTATTCTGTACCTACTTTTTGGTATATTATAAAGGTTTAAAGGCAAATACGGTGTTAAATATAAAACAGAGTCTTTGTCTTAGTTTATCAGTCGTTTGGAGTTTGTCAGGTATTTTCGTGTGTGTTATTAAGCATCCAAAATCGCTAACCTAAACTATTAATATTAGTAGGTAATCAGGACCTGTACCCTTTCTGAGTGCAGTGACTACAAGATAGATATTGAGTGGGCAACCTATTTATGGTTGTTTTTCCACTGAGGTTGTAATTTAAATTTTATTGCAGTCAAGAAATCAACGAATTATTATGAAACGTACCATACAAGACAATACCATATGTTTGGATGTGTGTCTGTGTGTGTTGGAAAGGGGTGTACAGCTGTGGGCGAGAATTCCGGACATTTAGGTTAGCATTTTCTGTCATATTTTCGAATTTGCGTAAACTGGGTTTTTTTCTTTAAGGCCTTAAAAGCAAAATAATTACTAAACAAATGTTTACGGATAACATAAAATATCAAAATTAATAAGAACAGATTAATTTAATAAAATTGAGAAGTGCAAACTCTTTTACAAAAATCTACCGTTTAATAGGTATATCATTACTCATATTTCGTTCTTAACGAAATATGTAATATATCTATTAAAACAACAGAAAGACATAAAAATATCAAGGATTTTAATGAACTAAACGCTTGGGCATGGATGCTATCAGTTTTTGGATATGATGTGCATTATAATTGTTCCATATTTTCTTAATTTTGTTCCATAGGTCATTTGCATTTTGTCGACTAAAATCATTGGCCTTATTTTTCGTTTTGTAGACCCCAAACATTTTCGTTGGGATTGATATCTGGACTCCTTGAGGGCCAATGTAGTAAACTTATATTATTTTCTCGTATCCAGTCAGCAATTCTTCTTGCCTTGTGAACACAGCAGTTGTCCTGTTGATAAATAAAATTTTACCAGGAAAGGTATTAGTTAGTAATTAAGCGCAACATATTGTAAGATATTAATACTCAGCTTTTCTAAGTCTTATACTGCGGTATGCAAATCCAAGGCCTCTTTTAGTCATATATCCCCATTAACTAAAAATCTTTCACACAAACTTTAACTGTTTAGGTATACTTCTCTTCGATCTTGTCTGTACTCTAACTCGCCATTATAACAGGATGGAAAGGTCTTCTCATCTGCTGCTGGCTTATTTTCTCAAAACTTGCATAGCGGCACTTTGAATACATTGGTTTAATTTAAAAAAAAACGAAGATTTAAATAAAGAAAAATTATTTCAAAATATAAATTTGAAATAAAACTGAAAAATAAAATTTTATATTTATCATAAAAATTTTGGACACCAGGGGTATTATTTCTAACAGTTTATATAAACCAGTTAAGTTAACAGATCCCCGAACACTGCTTAAAATTTAAAATTACATTTTTTTTTATTAAATAATCACCATGTAATTGTTATTATCAAGTATTAACGCAGATGCGGAGCATTAAAGCAAGTATAGCATAATGTTCACAGATTTTTTTAAATTTAATATAAATATATATATATATATATATATATATATATATATATATATATATATATATATATATATATATATATATATATATATGTATATATATGTATATATATATATATATATATATATATATATATATATATATATATATATATATATATATATATATATATATATATATATATATATATACTATATAGATGTTTCATGCCACATATTTAAACTAAATTGAAAAATTGACCGAGTGTCTTAGCTACAAAAAAAGTATGCAATCACTGACGTCTAAATCTAAAACTGGATTTAAATTAAATATTAAATCAAACTTAAGTCTTAGTCGCTTCGAGTGAAAACCAAAATCTTCCTCACCGTATGTTGAAATGATTCTGTTTTAATTTTAGAGATGTTGACTTTTTGAGCACGAATTTCAAAATTCAATAATAAATTAAAGAATAAGGCTTTGATTTAAAATAGCAAATCTTGAACCGATACATTTTCATGGACTGGGCGAAAGGCAAATAAATTATAAGGCTTGATACTGTCTTTGTTTTCATCTGAAAATCGTTCAGGGTCAAATTTTCTGGATTCAGAGGTAATTTCCTGGATCTCATCTATGAATACCCTGAATTGGAAGAAACACAATATCGCCAACTTTGAGGAGACAGGTTTTCCTCTGGAAGAATAGGTTCGATGGTGTATGGCTTAGTGACAACTCTATCTACGCCAATTCTACGGTGGCCATTTTCTTAATATTTTATAATAGAATTTTCTGTTTAAAATTTAAATAGGCATTTTTCAGGAAATATTGTGAAAATTATTTTCCACTAACTAAGTTGAGAAGATCTTTAATATAACATATCAAATAAAAACCTGTTTTACCTGAAACCACCATATCCCAAGTACTTCATTTTAATAATACATCATAGGTAACTTTTCTATTATTTTTTCACTTAGGGTTTCTTTTATTTCATTTCTTAATTTATCTTGAATTTCTTTGTTTGGCTAATTCAAAAAAAAGAACCAAAGCACATTCCTGTGAGCACATGTCCAAATCCCGCAAAGAAAAATATTAAAATATAAGGACACATTATATCCTCATTAGTAAACTGTTTTATTTGTTTGAGAGCTTTCCTAAAAATATGTCCCAGAAAATGCTATATTACTAATAATGACTTTATACAGAGCGTTACCAAGAACATAATTGAATCGTTTTTTTTGAGAGTATAATAAAACATGAATTAATACATACAGTATTACCAACTTATAAAAATTTTGTGTAATTAATATGTAGAAATATGCCAGATAGGGACGATTATTTATTAATAATAGAAAATAAAGTTATTTTGACAAACTTTATACTTTTGTGTTAAAAAAAATTTCATTCTTACTATTAAATGCAGTAAAGATATTAATAAACCCCAAGGTGATCCAAACTGACTATGGGAATGCCAAAAAGAACTGAGAGTCCTGGGAGAACGCAACGAGTAACTTTCCTGTGGGTACGAGGACATTCCCAGGGAATGAGAGAGGCAACGAAAAAGCGGATGAGCTAGCGAGACATGGATCGTCACATCATACTTTGGACCAGAACCACCTTGGAGTGACCAAAGCCACAGCACGAGGGCAAACAAAGAGAATGGATCCGAAACAAACCACAAGGAATACTGGGACAACTCGGTAGAATAAGACATGGAAAGAAGGGCTTTGCGGGGCCCCATCCAAAGAACGAAGAAAAAGCTACTAAGACAAAGTAGGAAAAGACTTCCGCACTTAACAGTAGGGTTGCTAACAGAGCACGATAACCTAAGAGGGCCACCTCACAAGATGAAAGGTCATACAATGGGGACCCAAGTTGCAGAATTGCGACAGGGAGGAAGAAACAGCCACGACATACTGTGTGAAATGCTTGAGCGATTAAATCACAAAGACAGGCATTATTTGGGCAACCGAAAATGAGCCCACAGGAATATATCAACCAACCAGTCTCGGGGTTATGCAGACTTGTAGAAGGAACAAGACTATAGGAGGATTGGTATAAAAGACAATGGGAGATTAGGCACAAAAGCCCAAGGAGGGCTGCCCTCCAGTGGTGAGAACGGCAGCTCCGGAAGAAGAAGAAGAGGAAGAAGTGTAATGACTGACAAGGTGTCAGGCAAATATTGATAAGAAAGACTATGTTATATTATGTGGTTACAGAATCAGAACTAGATATTAAGACAAAAATAAAAGCAAAATTAAATAAAAATCAGCTGAAACCATGAATTTAAAAGTGGTAAATTTAAAACCAGACTATTGTCATACAAACTTTCATTCACAAATAAGAACGATGTTAATGCTGTTTTTAATTGGTAAATCTCACCAATGAATGATTCTTTTACGGTAGCAAATCAGTCTCAACAACCTCATTTGTTTCCTCATGTTTAATTCCCACCTACTGGCTTCCAAAAGCACATTTATCATGTCAGTCGGACTATACCTTTTCCTCTGGTTTTATTGTTTCATTTGTATGCTTCTAAAGAACGTTGCGACCTTCTTTTTCGAAGAACGGTACTTTAAATATCTAAAAAACAATTTTGATAGATAGCGTACTATATAAACCTAAAAATAACAAAGCTACATAAATTTGCTTTGAAAGTGTTGGCTAGTGCGCACTGACATAAATAGATATCTCTGTATCATGCTTTTTGTGTGCGTTATATCACGCCGTGATCGGTGTATACCTTGCACCACAGACGCGAGGAGAATAAATTTTAATTGCAAATCATTGTTAAAATGAAAATGGCACAATCTAAAGCTTCAATGGCTCACCGTGGATTTGGTTTCTTGAAAAAAATTATTAAAAACTGTTTATGTTAATAGTTTCATATAAAGTTAAAAATAGCGTCAACTTAGAATGACCCTGTACTAATATTAAATTACATATTTTTCTGTTTATTAGAAACTTTGGTACCTAAAGAGCTTTGGGCACCAATATCCAGATTTTAATAGTTTAAATACTCTAAGTTTGTAGCGTCTTTTCCCATTAGATGCGAATTCGTTGTTTGGATCAGCCATGTGATCAGTTTTATACCGAGATGTTGTGTGAAATTACATCATTGGTAAATCTAAAATATTTATAGTCTCAATGGGGTCTGTACTTCTATAGTATAACATGAATAAACTAACTTTATATTATATAAATTACAGATATTAAATGCGAATGTACTTTACATTCATTTTGATACCTGTAATGTCTACAAATGTCTTTAAAGCTACCTTAAGACAGCAGTATCAATAAACTGAAATACTCTTCTGTACAGTTTACATTATTTTCTGAAATGAAATGCGTGCGTCTGTTGGGACTATTGTCTTTAGTTAATTAAAAATACAACGTTTTAACTTTAAGTATCTCCAGCCATCATTCAGTTGATTCAAATAAGTAATATCACCGATCATGCGTTTTATGCATGGAATTATCTAGGGTCCAAGGCTAATGCCATGCAGTCAAAAGTGGTTTCCAATTATTTTGCTGTGCTCTTCCAATGCTGATCTCGGTGTTTGTTTTGAGAATCTGACCGCTTTATATGATGTCGCTTGGGTCCCAGCGTACCAGACTTTTAATTTCTCCAGTGTTGTGGATCGCCAGTTTGTTTTGTAATCCAGAACTTCCACTGTCCTTTGGTTTTGCCTATGTATAGGTTGAGACATTTGCATGAAATTTCATAAAGTTCTGATCTTAGGAACCCATTTAGTTTATCTTTGTTGAGGTGGCTTCTTAAAAAGTTACTGAATTCAAATATTGCATCGATATTGTAGTTCTTTCCGATTCTTCTTATATTTTAAAATACCCCTGACATGTAGAATATTAAGCATAGGTTGTTCTTAATTTTTTTGTTCCAATACTCAGTTTCCACTAGTTTTCAGAAAATATCCATTTGATAAAAGATATTTTTGATGTTATCATTTCTGATTACCGTAACAATGCTCTATTCACACGGCTTTTACAATGTGAGTTTGTGCTGTTGGAATGACTTAATGAAGAGTTGAGATATTGTCCTGTGTGTGTTTGTTTAAGCGCCTGGCTGCTTAAGGTTTGACCAGTCATTCAAGTGCATCCTACAGGCCTCATTAATGATCATTCCTTTTTATTTTCAGTTCCACAAACAAACCTACTTATGTTTGCCCATTCATGTATGTTGTAAACACTGAAAAAAGCATGATCATGATATTTTTCTTATGGTTTTTATTTAAATTACGAAACTTTATTCATCATTAATTGAATATTTCTGGTTCCAAAATATGAAAAAGCGATTATATTTACAAAGTGTGTATATTTGAGAACTGTTTTTTTGTCTTGTGCGGTATTATTATTAATACCATAATTTTATTTTATGTCAACTTCTTATATAAATATTTATGTTGAATTTCACTGCTATAATTGGAAAAAATCAATCTGTTTAGTTAAGCATTATAAATAAATAAATAAATAAAAATAATATTAAATGTTATCTAGCCTAAGACTGAATATTGGCAGCCCTCAGCCCATTTAGTTTTGTATTTCTCTGGAAGACGTCCGAGAGACTTACCAGTTAAAATGTTGTGTTCTAAAATAAAAAAAAAAGAACAACACCAGTCCAAGAAGCATCTTCTGATTTAACTTACTATTGTCTATAACCTTAAAACAAACACAAAATAATAAGTATTTTAAGTAAAAATATAATATGTTATAATTCCAAGTCTTGCTTTCTCTGTCCACTCAAATATCTTGGTTATTATTGATAATGATTTATTAATTTTATTTTTTGTCCACGAACCTGTGGAATTTTAAAGTTATGATATCTTAATATATTAACGTCATTTTCATTTAGGGTGTAACGAAAAATGTCACTTTATCTAGACTCTTTTTATCTCAACAATTTACATTTATAGATATAAATAAGTAATATATTTACCTAGTATAAGCATCCTTCATCTCAATCTCTATAACATCCTCATTTTTATCTAAAAAATACTGAACAAAGTTTTCTGCAGCTTCTCAAATCAAATAAAACATGTTTTCATTTTACTGCTAGTAAAGATCCACTTAATGTTGCTCTCATCTCCCGCCACTTTTGTCCTATAAAAAAGCAACAAATGAAGCATCATCATTACCTACTTTATAAATAATTTGCAATATTTTGGTTTTCCATTCTTTATTATTTTTTTATTTTACTAAACTAAGCCTTTAAATTAAAAAACTACCATGGGGTCCATGGGCAACTACCATGTTCACCTTATTAGAAATGGTCACACCACTATAGGCCGTAGACCGTCTGCCTAAACCAGAACCAAAGTGGTTTTATCTGGTGATATCACAGAAATATGTTTTTAAAAAATAAATTTCTAAGAATTTTACAAAACATATCTCGAACTAATCAGGTTCAGTGAATTACGGCAGGTACATCTGCTTTCATCATAAATAAATGTACTTAAGTTAAGTTTGCCTACCAGACAACCATTTCTCCCAAAGTGGATCAGATTCAGGGTCCTTCTAATGATCTGTGGAAATTAACAAAGCAGTCAAAATCTTTTACCGTTATTTGTTTAATTAGCTCTGGATCTCTAATTAGTAAGTCAGTAATCTAGTTGATGTGTAACCCAAATATCTATCAACAAAGGAAATATTGATTTTGATTACCATATACAATGCATATCCGAAAGGGTTTAGTTTTTTGTTCAATAGGCAGTCGAGGCGCACAACTGCTAATGTAAGCAAAGATAAAACAAGAAAACTTTATAGAATTTTAAACATTTTATACAAGTATATAATCCAAATCGATCAGGTTGCAGTTTTATCCAATCCTGGGACAAAGCTGTAAATAAATCTGTGCAGTTTTACCTTGTGGTGCAGTTCTAAGGTCTCAGGGATAAGCTTTCGAGGCGAAAAAAGTTTATCAACATTAACAGATTGGGAAAGGGCTGAAAATGGCCCCTCAAAGTAGAAGAATGGCTTTCCCACTAATATCTGTCAAAATATGTAGATGAGGTTTTTGTTTGACAAAAGAATACAAGATCTCTACAATCTACAAAAAAGTAGTCCATATATTTTTTCAAAATCGATGATTTTCATGTGGGACCCAAAGATCCCCTCATTTCAGCTGCCGCTCTATCGCTGAAACCGCTATCTTAATGGATTCACTTAAAGCAGGCGGACGAATTGTTCATTACTCAGGCAATAATACACATTTTTAATCAGTTAAAGTTCATCGGAATGGAAAAACCCGTACCTATCATTGCATATGAGTTTGGATAAATTCTGGTTTTTCGAGAATATTATCTTGCGTGTTTTTCATCAATATTTTGAGAGTATCTCATTAATTTATTGATCTTTTTTGTAAAAAGGGTTTGTTATTAACATTTCTTTTTATAATGAGATCTTAGCAAGTGTTCAATGATTCCAGAAAATTTCCTTTACCATCTTACTTACGTTTTGATAAAAAAAAATGTTTTGCCCATCTGCATTTTTGAGGCGTTTCCGAAGTTCTAGAAAATCACAGAATAAACGCGAATCAAGAAACTCATAATCTATTAGAAATGCTTTTTCAAATGCATATCATTAGCTTAGAGTGTCTAGTTTCTAAATGTATTTTTCTTTTTAATTAACTCCAATAATTTTCCAATAATCAGGAAAATTCATCACACTGACTCACGGACTCTAAACTAACCACACCTATCCAGTGTGGAATGTTATGGATTCTTCGACGGCGTTTTGCAAAAATAATTGGTGTTGAAAAAAAATGGTAAGGACCATTTTAGTAGATTTCAACGTGATCTTTATATTTTTGTCCAAACAAAAATTCTCTAATTTGCATATTTTGGCGAGATGTTGGGAAACTTATTTTTGGACTTTGGGTGGCCATTTTCAGCAGGCCCCATATTGGAATCGTGATCGCTTTAAACTCGAAAGCATCCGCGAAGACCTAAGAATTGCCACAAATGAAAACTGTACAGATTTATTTACAGCTTTGGGTACTCTCAGATACCTAATAAGATACTTGATGTGACTGTATTGCGTGAGCTCTGTTCCATAAGTCTTGCAACTATGGGAAACATAGCAGGATTTGAACTTGTTTGAATGGTCGCATTAATAAGTATAGGGAACAAACAAGTCAAACATATATAGTTATTCCTATTAATAGTTGTTTATTACATGATTATGAAAAGGTTTCATAGTGAAACTTGCCTTACACAGCAGTTTAGGTGATATTACTGCAAACTTCAGACGTGGGTTATCTTACCAAAGTGCTGCATGACCAAAAATCATTGGCCAGTCAGAAAGTGTCTTCTCATCTCTACCATATTCGTTGAAGTGCTAAGAATTTAACGAAAATCTTCATTTGAATGATGATGAAGATCGGACCACCAAATATGAAACAGGTCCTGGAAAAACATTGCCACTGGTTCAAAAATACATTACATGTATCAGTCTTCTGAGCAGTTAAAAGTTTAAAGTATTGGTGCATCTGCCAATTTGATTTTATGAAGAAATTAAAAGTAAGATGGTTATATTTCTTTGCTGGATCCTGCTATGATGAAGAAAAACTAAAAACAGCATGTCAAGTGGTATGAAAAAAAATATTGAAAATATGACTCAGCATTCAAAGGATGCTGGTCATTGTCTGACATTCTTCTGGTCCTATTTTTTAGTTTCCATTAATTAATCAAAAGCCATAGTTGTTAAAGGCTGAGCCAGCTTTGAAATGGAAGTTAAACAACAAAAGTCAGGATAAAAGGTGATCACCACGTAATGCTAACAATTACCAAAGAAACATACTAAAGAATGGTGTTGGTTCAGAAGGTAAAATCCATTCTTGGTATACAGCGTTTGTTTTTCAGTTACAAATGAGCTGAAAGAATTTTTGACCCGATCGGGACTTACACTGTTGGATCATCCACCTACTTATAGACCGTACCTTGCCCCTGCAATTTCGGACTTTTCCCTATTATAAAGAAAAAATTAAAAAGGCCAAAAATTCGCAACTGAAGGAATTTTTAGTGCTTGGGATAATGCACGTGTGCTTTAATTATATAAATGGCAAAGATGTTTAGTTGTTGGTTTATGCGTGATCAAAAGTATGTAAGACTCTGATGGCATGTATTTGCGAAAATCTTAATGAATACTTTTGTTTTGCAAAACTTTTGGAGCAACCTACGTATAAAAGTTTATACTAACATATTTTTTTACAAAAAGTAAATTATTTTATTTATGTAGGTAACCCTGGTGGTTCCGTTGTTATGATGTATCAAATATCGGATCAGGTGGAGTTCATCAAAACTCGACTTATGTGGTACTCACCTAGCGTTTGGATACAAATTATACAGCTGCTCAACAAACTCGCAAGAACTCGTAATTCTAAATACCGTGACCCAAAAATCTCCGACAGAGTGGCCATGGTTTGGTTGTGGTACCCCTAAGTCGCCAATAACTCAAGGAGTTTACCAGTTTGTACCATATTAGAGCAATGGCGACTACTGCTAGTAGTACCCAGATCATTTTTAGTATATTTCTCTGAATCTAAAGATTGTAATTGTTAAATAAAAAAAAAAAAAGAAATTGAGCAGAAAGACATTTAAATGTCCTTTGGTTAAAAAAATATATCTACAATTAGAACAAATAGCTAATCTTATATTATATTGCAAAAATTTAGGACGCAAATTTACTGCTTAAATACCAGATAATTTCTAAAAGCAAATCGTTAAACATTTTGATTTTAAATTTACTGGAGACGTGGTTTGGCTGTTACAGTCGCCCAAAAAGAGTTTACTATTCTTTGTAAAAAAGTTTTCTACTTGCGTGCGCAAAGTACTTACTTTGTCCTGGAAATGAGTGCAAGAAGTTTAGCTTTTGCACAGAAACTCTTTGAGCACGCATTTTCGTTCTGCATATTCTGTATTTATGGTCGATTTTTTTAATGTGTTAATAACTTCTGGATGAAATAATATTTATTTAAAAAAAAAAGGGTTCTAGATATTCTTTTATTGTGATTTATTGAATTTTAGATACATTTGGCGCTTAGTAAATATCCCATATCAATTTTTCTTTGTGTATCATTTAAGCTGTTTTTCCATGCACCATGTATTTCATAGACACCATGCTAAGCAATAAAAATCAAAGAATTTTTTTGTTGCTGCAACAACCAAGTACAAACATTTCTAATGCCACGGAAGCATCAGAAAATTAAATTAAACTTTAAAATAAGTTTCTAAGAATAGAAAGAATTGCCAGACGATGTTTTAAAAGCCGTAAGTTTAGCCAACTTAGAGCACCTGCCGGCAAAATCAAAAGAAAGTACGAGAAACAGTATAATTCATTTTTAACGGGTGTGAAGAAAAAGGCGTCATAACTTTGAAAGGAGGTACGTTTAGCCTATTTTTCTCAAATTAAACAAAGAATTTAATTCAAATACTTTATGGTCAAGAAATACTCCATGCTGAAAAGTGTTTTAAAGATCAAAGAGAAAAAGTCAAGGATTTTTCAAAGAAGAAATATTTACATTGGTAATTGTCTCGAAAGTTGCCTCCTCTCCGATTTTGACCAAATTTGGTATGCGGGGGTTTTTGGGGCGCTGATTACGAATCTGCAAAAATTTTTTTCGGCAACGTTTCGTTTTACGAGATATTCATCATCAAAGTTACAAATCAAACTAACCTAATTTTCACTATATTCCCCCTTCTTTTTAGCTGAATTCTTGATTGTTACACTAAAGTGGCACACAATATTTTTATAAACACCTTTTACAAAACCTTGTATTTTTATTTATTTACACCTTTTCCATTAAATTGTGAACTTTCAGTTCAAAAGCCTTAACCACATTTGTTTACAAATAGGCTAGTGTATACATGGTTGCCTACACGTTCGGCGTGTGAGTGGAGGTTCCCCTGCCCCTTTTTCGAGTCAAAACTATTATATTATTCAGGTAACCCCCTCTACAACTTCTAACACCTTTCAACCTGTTAGAGATCAAACCCTGAAAGGGGAACCCCAAACCGTACGTAGGGTTTTTCTTTGGGGTTTAAAATTAAGTATCGTTTTTTTAAAAGGGGGGGCTACTATTTAAATTTTTTTACCCAAAATTTCTTTTTACCCTTGAATTTTTTTTAAAGGTCGCGAAAATTTTTAAATTTAAATTTCTTTACTTAAAAAAAAATTCACTAGTACTATTATATCAAAGTTAAAAAAAACTTCAATAAAAATTTTTTTAGTACTGGCAGATCGGACCGTTCAGACCCAGCCCCAGGGTACAGACTTGTGCCCACACAGGGTCCATTGACCTTCCAAAACCAGATCGCGAAAAAAAAATTTTTTTACTGATACTCTTTTTTTTTTTGATTTTTTGGGTGATTCGGAAGGGCAATTAATTCTGTATGCAAGCCTGAACAACCCCCCGCCTTGTAAGTAAATCATTATAATACGTTTTCTGCAGCTGCGGAAATTGTTCTTCCCACATTATTTTGTGTGGAAAACATTATTCCCGCTAGTGGGGAAAGTATTTATTCCCCCAAAGTCAGGAAGAGTTTGAAAAATTTAAAAATGGCGTTGAGATCAGATGATCCAAATTAATGACCTAAATGGAAAAATTTGGTTTAAAAAAATGTGGTTTTTAGGTGAAGGTTTCTAAAATTGGGAAAAGCATAAATCACTAACTAAAATTTTGTGGGTGTGCGTTTTTGGGTCTCAACACCTAAAATAATGAGTGTGGCGTTGAATAATTGAAATTTTCATTTTACCAAGTTACCTTTGGTTTCTATGATGATAGTTTTTTCTTTAAAATAATTTCAAAGTGTCAAGCATAATCTTAAGTTAGGTTTAGAAAAATTAAAAAAGTTAAAATAAGTAAAGTAACAAAGAAGACATAAACATTATCTGATAAATGGTTTCAATTATACACATAAATTAAAAATTAAGTTATATTAAGCAGATAACCAACTTTTATCTTTCTTAACAAATTTTTTTTAACCATAACATAAAATGAAATAAAGTTTCCTTTTTTAAAATAATTAAATTTCCCACACAATAACATCTAAAATACTAACAGAACCTCTTTTCCCCGGCATTATGAAAAAATAAAAAAAAAAAAAAGAAGGTTAACAAATTACCGGACAGCTGCCAGAGGGCATCGAGAAATGAAATAAAAAAAACCTTAAACAGTGTTTTTGCTGTCTTTTTTTGATTTTTTTAAATTGTTTGCGTGTCTTCACACAAATGTCTTAATTTATATTAACTTAATTTTTGTTAATTTAACTTTTTAAAATTTTTTCTGCATAACCCTACCTTTATAAAAAATTTTGGGAAAAGAAATTCCGCAAGATATTTTTATTCTGCTAATGTAACTACTTTAAAAATTTCCAAAGGGAAACTGTTTCAATATGAACAAGAATATTCTTTTTTCAACGTTTTATTCCCAAAAAATCGTTAAGACATTGGACAAAGGGGGTTTATCTGGCATATTTTGCCGAACTTTCTAAAAAAGTTAAGCCTCTACAATCGGGCCCCGATATTCCATGCAGAAAAAGATGATAAAACTGAAGCAAAATGTGGACATCAGCAAATTTTATAAGAAAATTTCCCTTATCAAGCAAAAAAACGGGCTTTAAACTTAAAAAAACTAAACGTTGACCAAACAGATATCCCAAATTTTTTTTCAATTCCGGATTACATTATATTTGTTCCATAAAAATTTTGACTATTTTTTGGGAAATTTCTGGAGCTGCCGTCGCCAGAGCTAACAAATTTAACTTTGGATGACATTAAAGATGAAATATATCTTGGTGGTTAACATACCAGACACAAAGACATATGTAAAGAACCTTTATTGTTTCCCGGTCAAAATTATATTTACTAACAGAAAATATATAAATTGCGTCCATCAAACATAGCCATCGAAGATTTTTTTAAAATTAAAAATGGTAAATGTACAGTGAGTGCGTAGGGATAACCAAAATCTGAAAACTCCCCAATATAGCCGGGATTTTAAAACAAAAATCCTGAAGAGCATACGGGACACTGTTTTAGGTCCCCCCAAATTTTATTGGCTAATTCTTCTGAGACAGACTTACAGACTTTGCACGAAGGATAAAATTTTTTTCGGTTCAGCAAGTTATA
This sequence comes from Listronotus oregonensis, assembly GCA_019359885.1. Classification (NCBI taxonomy): domain Eukaryota; kingdom Metazoa; phylum Arthropoda; class Insecta; order Coleoptera; family Curculionidae; genus Listronotus; species Listronotus oregonensis. The sequence continues at coordinate 33,514 of JAHBCN010004386.1, forward strand.
TATAGATGAATCAATAACAATAAAATGGAAATAATTGCTAATAAAATTTTAACAAATAATTTTTGAAAAATAATAACATAAATTCACTTGAGCCGACGCCTTTCTACGCCTACAACTACAGCTAATCTTCCAGCGGCACCATAAGTTCTGGTTCATCCATCTGCTAAAACCTTTCGCGTTTAGCTTTTACCGTTAATGTACAACATATGACAAATTAAATTTTAATACAAATTTTTAAAAAATAAATTGTAAAATGGTTAAAATTCTATTTTTCATAACTAATTAATTATTATGTTTAATAAATTTTTAATTTTATTTTCCCGCTTTTATTTTATTTAAAACATTTTTTTTGTGTCATCACCCTTAGTCCCGGGGTAGAAAAATATAGTTTTAATTGGGGGAAAAAAAATTTTTTTTCCCAAAATTTGTTAGTAAAATTATCTATTTTAATAAATTTTTAAACCCCTAAAAAAAATACAACAAAACTAAGGGAAATGTCTTTTGAAAATTTTTTAAAAGACATAAATTACTCGGGAAATTGAGACTGCGTTAACTGAATGCTTTTTTCCAAGTTGAGATTTTATCTTTTATATTTCAATAAAATTTTTTTAATAATAATTTGTTTTATAGAATACTGAATGAAGTTAACATACTAAAATGATTGGTTTATTATCTTGCAATAATTGTACCCTTAAAAAATGGTTTCCCCCTTAAACCCTTTAGCTATTGGAAAGGATTGGGGGTTCCCCCAAAAAAGGGTGGATTTTGTTTGGGGATTCTTCGGCCCCACCTTTTTACGAACAATGACTATGCCACCCCTGGTTTTGGGTTGGATCTTTTTCCCTCCCGGGAACCCGGAAATTTTTTTTAGTTGGGTATTAAACTATGGTTTTAAAAAAATTTTGTCCTTTTTCATTGTTATTTTTGACTTTTTTGGAAATTTTTTTTGAAAAATTAAGTTAAAATTTTTTTCTTTTTTTGGGGACGAACATAAAAGGAAAATATTTCAAAAAAAATAAAATTTTTTTTTGGGAAAAAAAAAAACCTTTTTTCACCCCGAAAGTAGGAATTTTTTTAGAAAAAAAAAATAAAATTTCTTTTTTACCATTTTTTTTCCACCTTTAATTTAAAAAAAATTTTCCCCCTTACCAAAACATAAACCATCCCTTCTTAAAAAAAAAATCCCTGTGAAGGTTAAAAAAACGGGTTTTATAAAGTTTTTTTTTAATAAAACCCCTTTCCTCCACTAACCTCACTTTAAATATTCAAATGGGGCCCCCGGGCAGAATGGGGGCCTACCCTTTTTTAAATAAAAAAAAAACCAAAAATTTACTAAAACAAAAAAAAAAAAGAAAATAAAAAAAGGTTAACGAGTTTTAAATAATTTTTTTTACCAAATTCCAAAAAATGACGTTTTTGGCGAAGTTTAAAAAACCTGTTTTAAAAGGGGGAAATTTACTAAGGTTTTTCTAATAAAACTTTTCATTTCAATTTAAATCATATCTTTAACTTTTTTTTAATTTTTAAAACGGATTCTTTCCTTTTTTTTTAAAACCCAAAGGAAAAAACCAAAGGAAATTAAACTCGATGATCGTGAGGGCCATTCAGCCTTTTCAAAACCAAACCTTTTTTAAAAACTCTTCATTAATTTCCCTTTGAACCCAAAAACCCTAAATGGTCCCCCCCACCTTTCTTTATCTTTCTAATTTGGAAATTTTCCTTTCTGGTTTCCCTGTTTTTTTTTCCCTTAATTTTCCCAAAAATTGGATGATGGAAGGGGGGAAACCCCTTTCCCCCAAAGGGTCGAACAGCTGGCCCCCTAAATTTTCTTTTAAATAAAAATATATTTTTTTAATAAAATTTCTTTTCCTAAAACCCCCAAAAAAGTTTTTTTTTTGGGAAAAAAAGTATAACCCTTCCTGAAATAGGTTCAATTTTCATGATCCCAAAAATCTTTTGCCCTTTACCCCAATCCATTTAAGGAGAAAGTTGACCCTTTTCTTTTACTCTTTTCTCTCGGTACTTTCTACTTTTTTTAATTTGTTTCTACACAAGGGTTTAAAAACATTTTACATATTAAAAAAATTTATTTAACTGTTTTTCTTTTTAAAAAAAACAAAATTATAAAAGGTAAAAAATCTTTTTAAAAAATTTTAAATAAATTTTTTTATTTTTAGTTCACAAAATCTTGTTTTTTGAATTACTGGAAAGTACCAATTTTTAAAAACCCAACTTTAGTTCTGAAAGATCCCGAGCTTATAAAACAAATAAACGGTTTAAGGATTTCGATCATTTTCAATAATAACCTTTCAATATCGGAAGACATTGATTCATTATGGAACAAAAAACTCTTTGCTTTAAAGGTAAATATTTTATGTGTATAATAATGTTTTCAATTTTCACTTATTTTATTATTTATAGGATGTTCCTAAGTATTGCCAAAATTTTGTCCAATGATTGATTAATTCCATGAAACAAATTTTAAATTTTCTAAAAAATTTTTTTTTAAAAAAAGGGGTTCTTTTTTTTTTTTTTTTTGTTTTTTGAAGTTTGAAGATGTTTTTTTTTGGGTTTTGGAATCTTGTAAAAGTAATGTATTTTTAAACCCAGAATATGTTTGGTAATACCATACATAGTTGGAAAGGTACTTTCCCACAATTTCGTTGATTTCTCTTTAACCCCTGCTACTGTTAGTTGAAAAACTCAATAAACTTTGGAAACCCCATGTAGGCCCGGACTTAAAAATTTCTTTATTTATTATTGTACCTCTTTTTTTATATTTTGTAGGTTAAAGGCCCAAAATTTCAGGTGTTCAATATAAAGCGGAAATCTTTTCTTTTTTAGTTCACCCAAACGTTTGTCAAGGATTTTTTTGTGTGTTATTTAAACTCCAAAAAACTAACCTAAACTATTGATATTAGTAAGTAATTAGGGCCCGTACCCTTTCAAAAAGGGGCGGGGTCTACACAACAGATATTTGTCAGGCAACTTATTTATGGTTGGGTTTTTCCCCTGAGGGTTGTTTTAAGTTTTTTTTCCGGTCGAGAACTCAAAGGTTATTTGGAATGTACCCCTTTTCTGCTTAATGAACGTGCAAAATAAAAAAAAAATTAATGAGTTGGTGCATTTATTCTAAAAAAATTTCTTAGAATCTAAATCAAATATACCTTAAACTTTGACGACACTGTTTGTTATAGCTTGTTTTATTTGGGGTACTAGCCTTACTACTTTTGGAAAATGGGACCCTTTTGATCCGGGTCCCGGGTCGGGCTGACCCTGTCCAGCTCTATTGACCCCTTTAAACTTCAGATCGCCTGCAACAAAAAAGAAACCTCCCAAAAAACCCAAAAAAAACACAAATACTAGTCTACGTTTCGGTGGCGGGTCGGCAACCGTTTACAAGACAGAAACTAAAACAAAAAATTAAACTAAATTTTAAGAAATTTTTGGTCTAAAAACTTGAGCAACTTGATGGCTTTTACTTTTTAATGACGTTTTGTCATAAGTGACACAGTTTAACTGGTGTATATGTATAGTGTTCAAAAAAACCAGAAAGGTGGGTGGTATGGTGTGTTAATTGATTTTAAGTTTACCTAAATTTACTTCAGCATCAAGCATAGGTAACCATGTATTATTTAAATTAACAGATATTGATGCTACACATTTGTCTTTATTTAATAAAATAAATGCACTTTCCTTTATTTACGTTTTTTTAACAAGTTTCCTTTGCTAAAATTCTAGAAGCATTCCAGTTTATTATGTGGTTCTTATCAAATGTATGTTGAGAGATTTTTGATTTGTGGAATTATGTAAATTAATGTAAGTTCTATGTTCTTTAATGCCTTTGGGTAATGGTCTGGAAGTTTCCCCTATATAAAATTTATTACATTCTAAAAAGATCTTATAAATGACATTTTTGTGTTTTCGTTAATATTGTATGGTTCTGTTTTGGATCTAATGATGTTTTGTGTTTTAAAGATAGTACGAATATTAAATTTATTACCTATTCGTTGAATTTTATTTGATAAGCTAGGAATATATGGTAAAAATAGATTTGTAATAGGTCTATTTTGATTTTGTCTTAAATTTGGTTGTTCAAATTTTAGAAAGCATTTGTTTATAAAATCAAAAGGATAATTATTATTTAAACTAAAATATCTTTTAAAAATTTTTTTTCTATTTTTTTTTGTTTTGATCAGAACAAATTATTTTAATTCTATCAAAAAACTTTTTACAACTCTTTTTTTTTTTCTTAAAAAAGGTGGCCGACTTGCCACCGAAAAGTAGACTAGTATTTGTAATTTTTGGATTTTTGGGGGGTTGGGGGCTGGACAGGGTCGGCCCGTATACCCCGGGACCCGGACCAAGAATGTCCGCCATTTTCCAAAAAGTAAGGCAAATATCCCAAATAAAACAAACTGGGAAAAATGAATCCCCAAAATATAGAACATATTTACTGTATTTTTGTTGTAAAAATTATATTAAATTTTGGGGAAAAAAAAAAAAAAAAATTTTAAAAAATTGAAAAACCAAAAAGGGGGGGGGGTTTTTTAAAAAAAATTTTTTAAAAATTTTTTAAAAAAAAAAAAAAAAAAAAACCAAAAAAACCCCCTTTTTTTTAAAAAATTTCTTTTTCCTTTTTCCCTTTTTTTTTTTTTTTTAAAAAAAGGGAAAAAAAAAAAATTTTTTTTTTTTCCCAAAAAAAAAAAGGGGAATTTTAAAAAAAAAAAAAACCCCTTTTTTTTCAAAGGGGGAAAAAAAAACCCCTTTTTAAAAATTTTTTCCCCTTTTTTTTTTTTTCTTAAAAAATTTTGGGGGGGGTTTTTAAAAAAAAAAAATTTTTAAAAAAATTTTTTTAAAAAAAATTTTTTCCCCCCCAAAAATTTTTTTTTTTTGGGCCCCAAAAAAAAAAGGTATTGGGGAAATTTTAAAAATTTTTTTTAAAATAAAAATTGCCCCAAAATTTTTTTTTTTTTTTTTTTTTAAAAAAATTTTTTTTTTTAAAAAAAAAATTTTTTTTAAAAAGGGGGGGGAAAAAAAAAAAAATTTTTTTTTTAAAAAAAGGGGGGGGGTTTGGGGGGGAAAAAAAAGGGGCCCCAAAAAGGCCCTTTTTAAAAATTGGCCCCAAAAAAAAAAGGGGAAAAAAAACCCCAAAAAAAAAAAAATTTTTTTTTTTAAATTTTTTTTTTTTTAACCCAAAAAAAAATTAAGGGTTTTATTTTTTTTTTTGGGGGGGGGTTTTTAATTCCCCTTTTTCAAAGGGGAAAAAAATTTTTTTTTTAAAAAAAAAAATTTTTTTGGGAAAAATTTAAAATTTTTTAACCAAAATTTAAAAAAAAAAATTTTTTTAAAATTAAATAAAAAAAAAAAAAAAAAATTTTGAAAAAAAACCCCCCCGGGGGGGGGGAAAAAACCCCAAAAAAAAAAAAAAGGGGGAAAGGGTTTTTTTTTTTCCCTTTGGGCAAAAAAAATTTTTTTAAATTTTCCCCCCCCCAAAAAAAAAAAAAAAAAATTTTTCAAAAAAATTTTTTTGGGGGTTTTTTTTTTAAAAAAAGACAAAAAAAAAATTTTTTAAAATAAAAAAATTTTAAATCCCGGGGGGGGGGAAATTTTTTTTAAAAATTTTTTTTAAATTTAAAAAAAAATTTTTTCCCTTTTTTTTTTGGGGGGCCAAAAAAATTTTTTTTTAAAACCCAAAGCCCCCCCGGAAAAGGGGGGGCCCCCCCTTTTTTTTTTTTAAAAAAAAAAATTTTTTTTAAAAAAAATTTTAAAAAATTTTTTTTAAAAAAAATTTTTTTTTTAAAAAAAAATTTTTTTTTAAAAAAAAAATTTTTTTTTTTTTTTTTTAAAAATTTTTTTTTTTTTTAATTTAAAAAAAAAAAGAAAAGGGAAAAATTTTTTTAAAAAAAAATTTTTTTTTAAAAAAAATTTTTAAAAAAAAATTTTTAAAATTTTTTTTTTTGTAAAAAAATTTTTAATTTTTCCCCCCTTTAAAAAAAAAAAACCCTTTAAAACAAATTTTAAAAATTTTTTAAAATTTTTTTTTTTTTTTTAAAAAATTTTTTAAAATAAAAAAAAAAATTTAAATTTTTAAAAAAAATTTTTTTTTTTTTTAAAATTAAAAAAAAAATTTTTTTTTAAAAATTTTTTAAATTTAAAAAAAAAATTTTAAAAAAAAAAAAAAAAAAAAAAAAAAAAAAAAAAAAAAAAAAAAAAAAAAAAAAAAAAAAAAAAAAAAAAAAAAAAAAAAAAAAAAAAAAAAAAAAAATTTTTTTTTTTTTTTTTTTTTTTTTTTTTTTTTTTTTTTTTTTTTTTTTTTTTTTTTTTTTTTTTTTTAAAAAAAAAAAAAAAAAAAAAAAAAATAAAAAAATTTTTTTTAAAATATTTTTTTTTTTTTTTAAAAAAAAAAAAATTTAAAAAAAAAAAGGGTTTTTAAAAATTTTTTTTTTTTAAAATTTTTTTTGGGCCTGCTATGCAAAAAACCCTTTTTTTTTAAAAAATTTTTTTTTTTTGGAAAAAAGGATGTATAGTTAACTTATATTCCACTTCTTTGAGTCAGATACAAACAGTTTTTTTTATGTTAAAACATTTCTCTTTTTTAAAAAATAGGCTAATATTTTCATATAAAGATAATATACAATTTGACCTTCTACAACAAAATTGGTATTTTAAAGCAGAAATCCTCGGATCCAAAAGCTTTTTAAAACCCACAACTTTGCAGTTTAATTTTTTTAAAATTTTCGGGAAAAAAAAAAATTTTTGTTGGGGCTATTCCATACCCCTTCCCCCCGGGCTGTGGATAGGGGCGCAAATGGGGCCCCCCGAGGGGCATTTCCCTCCTAAAATAGAGCCCCGGTGAAGGAACCCACCCCCTTTCCTAAAACAGCGTTCCACAATTTATTGAGGAAATAAACCAAACGTTAAAAATTTATTAACATAATTGTTCAGGGTGTAACAAATTCCAGGGTGACCATTGGGATACGAAGTCGGTTTAAAAAGGGGGGGAAAGTTTTGAAATAACGCTTTTAATGTACGTTTTGAAGTTTAAAAAAACCAAAACCGATATTCTGAAAAAAAAAAGGAAGGGTTTTTTTTTTTTCTATATTTAAAACGATTTTAAAAAACAAAACACTTTTCATAAAATTTTTGACAAAAAATGGGGCAGTTGTAACGACTTTTCGTCTTTGAGAAACTATGATCAACTTTATTACAATGTATTCGATAAAGCTTTTCAAGCGAACTTATGGTGTATCACAATCCATCATTTTTAAATGTTTTATATTACAAATAACGTTTTTAGGGTGACTATTGCAATCTTAAACTCTAAGAGATGAAGAGATGAGTTTAAATTGTGGCAGAGTAACTTTTTTAGAGCTTCCAAATCTTAAAAATTTTGATAACCTCTGAAGAAAATTTAAAAAAACATTTTTTTAAATTGGTTATTATTTTTCTGGTTCATTTAAAAAATAATGGAAAACCAATTTCACATGTCTGTAGTCAGTTTCCGCACCAATGCTGGTTTTCATCAAATCCTTTTTTTAAAACGGTCTGTTAGTTCTGGTTCAAATAAATAGATTGTGATACACCATTACCATCGCTTGAAAAGCTCCTCGAAACATAATTTCAAAAAAAGTTGATGACTAGGGCCTGGTTTTATACCCCGTATTTATTATCGGATCCTAAAAAAAAATCTAAAAATCTTCTAAATACCTCACCAAAATATATAAAACATCAGGACAAATCTACCAAAAAAGTAGAAATTTAATAAATGTGGAAACACTGGACAAATGCGTCTGCTTCGTGTTTTCACGTTCAATCACAAGTCGTTTTGGTTTGGTGTCAGATTTAAAAGGCCAGACAAAATTAAATAATAAATACGCTAAAGGAAACTAAAGTTTTTCGGAGAAACGATGTTTATCCAAAGCATTTTAATTAAGCAATGAAAGAGATTGGGCGTGTTTTTGATTAAAAATAAATTTTACGCAAAGAGCTTTTTATTTAAATATTGTTTTTTTTTACCGTTTTTAGTTTTTTATTATCATAAAGACGGTTACAGTTTTGTTATAGAAACATTTATAATAGCCTATGGCCTATTAAAAGTATTTCTCAAATTGATTTTCAACTTCATAAGGACAATTAATTATGCCTTACACCAGTCTACACCTAATTCGAACTGGTCGTATTTAAAAAAGAAGTCCAAATATATAACTTTTTGATACATAAATCCAACAAAACCACCTGATACCTATATTAATATATTATTTTTTTATTAAATTGTAGGTATACTAACGACGTTATTGCATCAACAGCATTTGGTATTAAAGTGAATTCTTTAGAAGATCCGAACAACGAGTTTTACCTTATGGGTAAAGAAGCTACAAACTTCTCAGATTTTACAACTTTGCTTAAGTTTATTGGAATAATGATATTTCCAAAGTTGTTCCAGGTAAATAAAATTTTAGGCTTCATAGGTTGTAAAATAAACCATTTACAAAATTAAATTTATCACTAAACCTGTTAATATTTCTTTCTCATGTTGTTTTTCAATCAGATATTTTTATAATAATATAATAAAAAAATATAAATTAAAAATAGGAAAGTCTCGAAAGTTTCCACCCGTTTTGAAAATTGGAAGGGGTTTTTTTGGGGGCGCTGATCACGAATCTTTAAAAATTTTTTTGGGAATGTTTCGTTTCAGATATTATCTTTGTTTAAAATCAAACTAACCTTATTTACACTATTCCTCCTTCTTTTTGCACATAATTCTTGATTTATAAACTAAATTGGCATACAATATTCTGTAAACACCTTTTAAAAACCTGTTTTTATATTGATTTACACCTTTTTTTAATATTTAATTGCAAATCTCCACTTTTAAACGCCGCAACCATGTATACACTAGGGATTTTATCAGGAAATATGGCCGCGGCCTTTGATATTAAAATTTTGCAATTTAATGGAAAAAAGGTAAAAATAAATTTAAAAAAAAAAAATTTTTATAAGGTGGTTATGAAATATTGTGTGCCAATTTAGTGCAAAAATTTTAAATCGTGTGAAAAAAGAAGGGGGAATATAGTAAAAATGAGGTTAGTTTGATTTTCAACTTCGAAAACGAAACGTTACCGAATTTTTTTTTAGATTCGTGATCAGCGCCCTAAAAAAACCCCGTACACCAAATTTGGTCAAAATCGGAGTGGAGACAAATACCTAAAAATAATAAAGTTTTAAAACTTATAATAAAAAATACAAATCTTGGCGAACCAAAAATAACAATTAGGAAATATTTAATTATTTTTATACCAGCAGTTTTTCATTGTTTTCCGGATTACTTTGATCCACTGCAAGCTTTAAATAATGCCACAAATGTTCTGTTAAAAATACAAAATGGGATAGTTAACGCAAAACTCTATAACTATGATAAGTTGTTAAATAATATAACTGATTTTGACATATTTTTGACTTTTCTTATTTTTAAAAAGCTGTCCTTCGTTTTACACTCTAGGGGAATCAGATAGACATTTTCTTTTAAAACGCTCCTAATGTGTGCTCTTTATTTTTATTTTTATTATTATTATTTTTTGTTTTAAATTTACCTCCAATAGATCAAAATTAGTTTCATATTTTTGCTTTTAAACCCTGATAATAATAAAATAAATCTTACTTAATTCAATAAATTATTTGTAACTAGAAAACAATTAAAAAATATTTTTTTCAGATCCTAAAAATTGGAGTTTTTAAAAGATCAGTTACAAAGTTTTTTAACAACCTTATTAATGAAACCATTCGAGTTCGAGAAGAACAGGGAATCATTCGTCCAGATATGATAAACGTTTTATTGGAAGTAAAAAAAGGTATAAAAAGAAGTGAAGAACAGAAAATAATTGACACAGGCTTTGCTGTCGTGGAAGAATCCCCTGAATTAGGTATACCTATATAATAATAAATATTTTAGTTTATAATCTAATGTGTGATTTTGTGGACTCGTCTGAATCTTTGGGGATGACATAGCAGAAACCTAAGACTCACAAAAAAAAATGTTTTATTTAAATTAAAAATGGCATTTTGCACATTTTAACTTGCTTGCCCGCAAAAGTACAATATGTAGGTAGGTAGGTTTAAAGTGAGTGGACTTTTTACGCCCTCCACTGCGACTGCTTGGTCTATTGTGGCTCACACCTTTTTATATTTCTCCCAATAGGATCAGACTTGATTGGGAGAAAGTTCTTATATCTCCTCTTACTAGTGTCGCTACCGGACACGAGCACAATGTGTTCTGATGTTTTCTGGTGTTCCTGTCTCCTGGAGAGTATGACGAGCAGACGGTTAGATCCGTCATGCCCTCCTCTTCCGGTCTAGTGACGTGGGTAGCTACCAGGCACTTGTTACAGGAACCAGATGTTCTTTCTGAGGCCGCATCTCCGGCATTACCCTATGAAAACGGTCCTATCCGCTTTCTGTTTAAAGCCAGGGAACCCTTTTCCCTATAAAGTCGGTTCTGTCCGCCTTCTGTTTGGAATCAGGAATCCCTTCCTAAGCACCTGTTTGTTCGGGATGGATTAGCCCTTCCCCGTGAAACAGGCGCCGGTGACTTCAGGGGCACCTTTAGAAACGGATTCACACGTTTCGGTCGGCGCACCTTTGTCTGCTTGTAACCTTGAGCGACGTACACCTCTTGAAACGGATTTATCCGTTTCGGTCAGCGCACCTTTGTCGCTTTTTTCCTATAAAAGCGGTTCTGTCCGCTTTCTGTTTGAAGCTAGGAAAGTAATAGTCCACCACGGCAGAGCCCCGCATTACCGCAGTAAGGCTAGATACTCTGAGAGGTCACCCTGTATCTCAGAGGCACCGTTGGAGACACCTGTTTAAGACAGAGGATGTCATTCACTCATCAGCACGGTATGCTAACACCTTGAGTTAAGCCTTGTGTTCATCTTAGCTTCGGATCCTGTTCCATACGCTAGCCAAAAGAGTTGCCGATAACCAGCAACTCTAGCGTATGTTCCAAAAGACCCTACTGGGCCCAACCACAACAACGACGTGTGAACACAGCGGTTGGGAAAAAGTAGAATAGGTCCAACCTTTTTTAACAGGACAATTAAATACAAAAAAACTGTCTGGATTACTGACACTAAAAGTGCACAAGTGCATTACATACGTAACATATGAGAAATATGTATAATGTATATGTATGTAATATTAAATGGTTACGATTAGATACTTAACACAAACTTAAAGTTATGTGTTTTCTTTTAAATATTGTTGTGCACTCGGCAATACTCTAAATATTACGCAATATTTCACGATTACTGAAGCAGGCTAACTGAATCAGTTAACAGAACTCTGGAGGGTAGATGGAGTAGCAACACTGTAAATTTCAAAGAGAGCGCCAAAAGTAATAAGAATAGGATAAAGAATTAAACAAGGACGGAAGAATTTTCGTTTTATTTTATAAATAAAAATAAAACATTTATAATATAAGAAAATCACATGCATAGGCGTGCGCAGGGTAAAGCTGGTGTGGGTGCCGAGATAATAATAATAATAATAATAATAATAATAACGCGCAGCCCCCATCATACAGACCAGGAGAAGCTGCAAGCCTGGTTGGAGAAGCCTCTTCATGGACATCACCCCAATGAGGTCAGTCAGGAAAATGTCGACAAGTTCGCGTTGAACTACTGGCTGACGTCAGGGACGATGTTCCCAGAGACTGAAGGCTTCTTATTGGCTATAAAGGACCAGGTTATTCCGACGAAAAACTATCTGAAGCATATCGTTAGAGACCCATCTATAGAGAACGATCGATGCAGATACCTATGTGTAAACATCGGAGACAATCCAGCATATAAGGGGGTTGCCAAGCATTTGCAGCATCAGATATAAGGAAAACACGATTGTAGCCAAGTATCCATCAGCAATTGGCAGAGGCTAAAGCTTTTACAGAATGAAAAATTGCCTTACTATAAGTATAATGGCTTCTCGAATAAATGAATTAAATTTTACTGGGACGAAATGTACACAGGTTGCTCAAATGACCAGATTTTTTTATAAATTAGCCCGATCTATGTCGCTATCCAACAGCAACCAACGTGGATACATTAAGTTTAAAACATAAACCAGAGAACAAAAAAGACAGTTAAAAGGGAAACGGGTCTCCATTTTTCAAAATGGTTATACCACTCTACAAAACTCAACGCTAGGCCTGGTGAAACTATAAGCGAAGGGGGCCTCCCGCATGTGAAATTTTAATACCCCTTTTAAAGGGAAACCCAAAAGCCCGAAAACAGCAGTGACAGGGGCGTACAGGTGACAGGTGAACGATGGTCCCAAAAAAGCTGCCCCAAAATTCCCAAATAATGACGTCATTGACCAAGGGCCCTTTTGTTTTAAAGGGGGCCTTCTTTGGACCCCTCTAAAAACGATCGATGGAAAACCTATGGGTTAAAAATCGGAGACAATCCAGCATATAACGGGGGTTGCCCCGAGGTTTGTTAAAACCCCGTTGCCCGGAACCTAATCTCGAAAACAATGAATTTAAATTGTACTGGGACAAGAACTGTACTTACAGACCAAACTGTTGCTCACAATAGACCAGATATTATATTGGTGGATAAAGTTGGGAGAAAAACAACACTGATCTATGTCGCTTTCCCGAACAACAACAACCTACGTGAGAAATACAATTAAAAGATTGTCAAATACATAAACCTAGAAACACAAATAAAAAGACAGTGGGAAATGAACAACGTCCAAACGATCCCCATAATTTTATCAACAACTGGCATTATACCAAAAATTTTTTCAAAACATCAACGGGCTAGGCCTCGGTGAACATCTGTATAAGGCTATGCAAAGGGCAGTGCACTTGCGACCGCTCGGACTGTCCGGAAATTTGTGGGGAATACAGCAGAACCTAAGAGAACCTAGAGCCCGAAAACATGAAAAGGGTTCCCACAGAGCTCAATCCTTTTAATATCTGAAGATATCTGGGATGAGTGAATGTTCCCTTTAGAGGAAGTGCAAAGCCGTGTGCTTTAAATCATAATAATAATAATAATAATAATAATAATATCGCTGCTTTCCCGTATCCGTGTCTCTTCGAAAGACACGCGGATATTGCTGTGGACCACCTGGAAGACGTGAGCATAAGGTAACCCATCTGTTTTATATGGATGACTTAAAACTGTACGCAACTAGCGAGCGAGACCTACAACATGCAGTCTCTTAAAGTGGTTCACGAATACACCAGAGATGTTGGAATGGAGTTCGGCCTCGACAAGTGTGCAAAACTTAAACTAAATAAGGGCCGGTTCGGAAACGATTTAGAAGCTGACCAGCTTGCCGATAGCACGCTACTCCGCCCTCTACAAAACAACGAGAATTATCGATATTTAGGAATCGATCAAAACCGGACTCAAGATGTTAGAGCTGTGAAGACCGAGCTTAGAAGCAATTACAGGCGACGTTTACGGAGAATTTGGGAATCGAATTATCTGGAATAAATGAAGGTCCTTGCTACCAACATGCTAGCAGTGCCTGTATTGCTTTACTCTTTTGGAGGTGGTTAAGTGGACGCGAGAGGAGCTGCGCGAGCTGGACATCAGCACACGAAAAATGATGCATCTTCACCGTACATCACCCGCGCTCATCAACATCCCGTATTTACCTCCCCCCCGCCACCAGGGAGGTCGTGGCCTTTTAAGCTTGGAGTGTATGCACGATCGGCTGATTTTGAGTCTTGCTTGTCAAGTTGCCAATAGTACTGATCCACTGATGCAACTAGTAAGAGCACACGAAATGGCTAATGTTGGAGCGTTTCTATTTAAGGCAGCGGAGCGAGCAGCGGATAAATTGGTCTCAGTTTTGCATTAGATCCAAACGACGACCAGTCACTTGTAAGACTTGAGTCTAAAGCCGTAAAAACTGCAGTTAAAAGAGCAGAACAGCAGATGCTCTTAGAAGATCACATTAATAAGCCGCAACACGGAGTATTTTACCGAAACATAGAAATACTCAATAATCTATCTCGAAACCTCACGTTTGGGTTTTTAAAATCTGCTGAGCTCAAGTCTGAGACCGAGGGTTTCCTACTAGCATGCCAGGATGGGGTGATAAACACATTGGTATATCGAAGCCAGTTTTCTAACATTCCTGATACTGCTTGTCGAGCTTGTCGACAGCAGCCCGAAACACTAATGCACCTATTGTCAGCTTGTCCAGTGCATGCTGTAAGTGGTTACATCCACCGACATAACGATGCGCTTCGGGTACTTTATTATCACCTCAGACATTACTACGGCATCGACGAAACGGCAATTTTGCCATTTGCTCCCGGCGATATCGAGGCAGTAGTGGAAAATGACAACTGTCGCATATATTGGAATTATGCATTCCCAACTACGCATCAAATTCGCGCCAATAAACCTGATATCGTTCTCCTTGATAAAAGAAATAACTCTATGTATGTAATTGAGTTCTCCGCCCCAGCGGAAACTAACATCGATATAAAGGAACGGGAGAAACGAGCCAAATATCAGGATCTACTTGGCGAACTTCGGAGGCTCTATCCGGAGTATAACGTGCGATTGGTTGTCCTGATTGTCGGCGTTTTGGGGGCATAAAGGAAAATGTTTTGGGGGAGCTGAAGTGTATTCCGCATGTCAACATTCACCCGAACAACTGGTGATGAAAATGCAGAAATCTGTTGTCCTTGGGTCCCTTCGTTTACTGAGGCAAATGAATTTGGCCGAAGATCACTGACCGAGCGGACGCGAGGAGTGGTCTTCGATACGGATGGCCTTCCGCATGACGCCCTATGGGGTCGGAGCCATGGGATACGTCATGTCGGATCTTTCTAAATAATAATAATAATAATAATAATAATAATAATAATAATAATGAAGTTAATAAAACTATAAATAACAATATATCGATATTAATACATTGTTATTAATAAAATTAATTAATAATAAATTAATAAGAATAAATTCTTAGGAATGTTTGGTGAATATTTATGAAATAATAACAAACCGGAGTACATTATATATTATTTATTATAAAATCATTCTTCTTTCATAAGGACAATTTTTTTAAATTCGTTTATCACAGTACTTATATCAATTTGCGGCTAATTCCTGTTCCACAAATGGAACCAGGAGATTTTCTAAACGTTCTTGGCGTATTGTGGATCTTAATTTTTATTTTACCATACTCATTTTCGAGAAGGTGCGTTCGCGTGTAATTTTTAAATTGAACCTTATCAAATAATAATTTTCATATTTTAAATACAGTAATCTTTTTCAGACTAGTGGGGGTGCCACGGCACCCACGGCACCCACTGTGCGCACGCCTATGATCACATGTAAAAAACTTTGCCCATAATTGTTTAAAAAGTATGTTACAAGTAAACACTTGCACTATTTACAAACCTCCACGTTTTTTGACAGCAGTTATTTATTTTAGGTTATATTAATACTACCGGTAAGCCATTCAATTATATGCTTTTGAACTTAGACTTTGGCTTACCGGAGATGTCCATTCGTAAGAGATCTTTCGCGCTACCTGACGATACAGTTGAATACACTATTGGTATGCGACTAAAAGCATGTTTTATTCGAACAATGTCAAAAGACATCGATAGATGGCAATGTCGCACGGTGCGCGCATTACCGATTACATTGTTATCCTTAGGAAGCATTGAGTATCTTCATATAAAATTGCCAAATTGTAAATGAACCATATATGTATAGTCTTTTGGGTATAATTAAAACTAATTAAACAATTATAAACAAAAATTTTTGGGTTAGTTCACAACGTTTTAGGGGGTTCCAATTCCCCCCCCCCAACAGAGGCTTACTTTGTTGGTACGCCCCTGGAGGGTAACAAAACCCCGAAGCGCGGTACGTGGGGTTTTTACTAAGGCAAAAGGCAATAGCTGTTACGCCCTTAGGGGTTTTCCTTAAGCCGAAAAATATGGCTTTATTTTAATCGGCAAGAAAAGGGCCAAAATTTTGAGCCTCTCCTAATTCCTAGCACCCTTATACACGAAATTATAAGGTATCCTTTTCTTAAATTTAGTAAAACCACAAAAACGACAAATTGAAATAACCAACGCAGACATAACTTCCTAAGCAATGATATTCTTTCTGGCTGGATTTGACTCTGTTGCAACAGCAATGTGTTTTGCTTTACGAAGTAGCTGTTAATGCAGACGTACAGGATAAACTCAGAAAGGAAATCAAGGAAACATTTAATGGGAATGAAAAAGTTACTTATGAAGCACTACTTAAAATGAAGTATCTGGATATGGTAGTTTCAGGTATTATATTAGAATAGAATAGAATACACACATTAGTATATATTAAGTACTGGGTTATCAATGAAGGCAGAACTCGGCCATATTTATGGCTTTTCTCTTATTTAAAAAAAGTGTGAAATAGCCATCCTGTGTATTTGACTGAAAAATGACTTGGATATAAAACAAAGAAATTACGACATAGTATTAACATATTATTGATGGGACTCCTTATTAATACGGGTAAATCTGTTAAAGAACACTTCAAATCTAGAAATGATTTTGGAAGGATATGAATCAAGATGAAACCTTTTGCTTTTTTTTTAGAAACAGATCAATTTTTTTGGGGGTAAAGCATAAAATTATATAAAAAACGTTTCTTTTTCCATTTTTAATGGTTAATATAGGTTTGTTGAACCACTGAATTTGAATATGATATTAGTAATTACATTTGAGGGCTTAGAAGGACTAAATTCATCCATTTTTACACCCTACACCCCTAAAACATACATTTCGCCAAAAAAATCCCATTTTTAATGGTACATATAGGTTTTTTTGACCACTGAATTTGAATATGATATCAGAAATTACATTTAAGAGCTTAAAAAGGCTAAATTACCCTTTTTTAACCCTTCACCCCTAAAACATATATTTAATTCTGTTGTTGCTAAAAATAAATACGAAATACCATTTATTAAAACGTATCGACAAAAAAGAGAAGTTTTTAAAAACAAATCAATAAATAAGGGACATCATTAAGAAAATGCAAATTTTGTCCTATTTTTTTTTTTTTTGTTTTAATTTAAAATATTTCTTTCTAAGTGACAACAGCATTTGAGAAATTTGTGATTTATATTAGGAAGTAGAAAAAGGTTATAATAAATACCTGAATGCCAAAACACAAGAATTTCATATTTGCAATCTAAGTCAAGCGCTTATTACTACTTTTAATACATATTAGTAAAGTAAAATATTTAGTTAAAGAAATTTTGTTGTTAATAAAAATAACAGGATATCCTTTTGATTGAAACGTATAAACCAAATAAATAAGGAGTCCAAATTTAAAAATGTTAATTTTATGTCTTGTTCCAATTCAAATAATTTTCTACGAATTTAACGGAAAAAAAATACACAGGATGGTTATATTCACCCTTTTTACATACAAGGAAAGGTACAAATATGGCCCTGTTTAGTCCTCGTTGGATGATCCTGTATCTCGCCACCTATACAGGGTGTCCTGATAAAGTCGTCCTCCGGCGATATCTCGAGAACTCCTCGTCGCATAGCTTTCGGAAAAAATATTTATTGTAAAACTGTTCGGGGAAAATGCTGGAAATTATTTTCCAGTTTCTTATTTATTACTAGAGCGCGTAAAACTAAGAACAAAATTGAAAAACACGGATTATTTAAAAATATACCATATTAACTTACGCCGTTTTCTACGTAACTATGTAAAATTGGAAAACTTTTTCTTTTAAGCGGAGGAAGGGAGAGGAACCAATGTAAATTTGAAAAAAAATAATTAACTTTTTTTTAGCTTAACCGATTTTGATAAACTAGGTCTCTTTTGAAAGAGCTTTTACCAGGGCTTAAGATAAAATATTGGTATATTTATTTATTTATTTTTTTTTTTTTGTTTTATCCCTAGAGACTGATTTGTGTCAAAAATATAAATTTTGTTTTTTTTTTCGAAAAAATTTAAATATAATGGTATTTATTTTATAAGCCCATTAAAAAAGCAAAAAAAAAGTTAAGAAACGGGGAAAACAGGTTTCGATATTTTAATTAATTCTCGACTTATTGTCGTAAAACTCCCAACTCGACTTTCCTATTTTAAGCTGTCAGATAAACAACGCGGCGTTTTTATCAAGAGTGCCGGGACGTCAAAAATTACAGAAAACAGGAACGTCAAAAATGCCCAAGAACATTGTTAAACTTGATAATTTCAAAGTGTTCTTGTTTATCGCAGTTCATCGTTATTATTATTAGTAGTAGTGTTGTTAATCGTTATTAAGTAATTTAAAATTATGTCTTATTCTACCACCGAGGCATACGATATACTCGCCGTTTGTTCGGAAAATTTTCAAAATGCCTTTATTGCTGCAAGGCAATATGCCATAAGATATCCCAAAACACGGCATTTAAATAAAAAAGCGTTGAGACGGTTGGAAACCCCTTTTTAAGAAAAATTTGGGAAATTGTGCATCCTTTTCCCAGCACAATGAAGCCAGAGCCCGTAGATAATATTAAATTAGCTTTTACTATCCACGAGCCTTGTAATAATGAATGCTATTTTTAAACTGATGATAAACAATAAGAATATTAACCGATAAAACGCCGCGTTGTTTATCTAACAACGAGGAAAGAATAGGAGTAATGCAGTTTTTCAGCAATAAGTCGAGAATCAATTAATATATCGAAATGCGCTTGTCACCAGTTTCTTGAATTTTTATGATCTTTTTAATGGGCTTATAATAATAACACCATTGTATTTAAATTTATCAAAAAAAAATTTACAAATTTTTTAACTTTTACACAAATCAGTCTCTAGGAATAAAAAAAAAAATAAATTAAATATACCAATATTTTACCTTAAGACCTGATAAAAACCCTTTATACGAGACCTAGTTTATCAAAAAACTGTTAAGCCGAAAAAAAGTTATTAAATAATTATATTTATGTATTAAAAAGATGTCGTCACTCAAATAACAAATTATGTAACTGTAATGTTGTACTGATGTATAAATAAAATTAAGGACTTGTTTTTTTAATTTTTTTTTTAATTTTTTTACTCCGACTTAAAACTACGATCCCAGTCACACACTGAAATTTAGGTGTGACAAGTTTGGTGGGGGGGGAAAAAAAGGGGCCCTTCCCCCAGAAAAAAAAATGCCGGGTAGAATAAAATGCCGGGTAAATAAAAAATGCCGCGTAACACAAAAATTTTTTTTTTTTTTTTTTAATGTTAGAGTGGTGACATATTTTTAAAAAATGTATCTATATTGTTTATTAGATTTATACTTTTTCTCCATTTTATACTAAGTACGCTCACATGTCACAGAAAATTCGATATATTTTTTTCCTTTTTTTTAACTCTTGATATATTATTTTTTGCGGTAATTAATCTCATCTAAGTAGTTACCTACCCCTTTTTGGGGTTTAATTTTTATATTTCGTATATATTATTATAGATACATTATATTACTGTTTTTATGACTATAAAGGCGTTTCTAAAGCCTTAATAACAATAAGTACGGGGACACGTACCGTAATGAAATATTGAAATTTTGAATATATTAAAGAATAATATATGTTTTGCAATAATTTTAAATTTAAGTGATTACGAAATTTAGATAAAAGATGAATTATAGGCGATATAAGTTTCCTAAGATATTCTATATGCGTTTCCCAGCTTAAATTTTAATTTAGATATAATCCGAAAATTTTCATTAAATTACTTAATGTATTTAATTGGTTTGTTTTTAAATATTATTTACACAAATAATGATCCTCGAGGAAAATAACGATAAATAGTGGTATCTTAATGAGCGAAAAAAGGGTAACCAGGAGTCACGTTAAAAAAGGAGAAGATCTAACGATAGAAATTCTAAATTTTGAAAACTTTATCCCAAATCATAGAGCACTAATATAAATCCTTTTACACCAAGAGCATCTCTTGGCAGGAGTCCTCCTAAAATAAGGAAAATTTGTTTTTGATATACCGGGTCCTTCTAATAAAACTCCTAACACAACAACACACACAACACCCACGGAAAAAGAAAATTTGTTTTTGAAATAGGGTTTTCCCAACAAGAAAAACACATACTCAAGAGAAACACCCACACAACAAAATTCACACGAAACGGTAGAAACTAAACTAGGTTTAAATACCAAAGTCAATCAAAATCAATCAAAAAACATATTTACACAAACAACACCGACACAAGCCTCACATAAATTTACTCAGACAAAACTAACAACAAAGCCACAAAACCCAATAGTCCCTGCAAAACAAAATATTATACTACTAATATGGCAAACACTACGCTAGAAAATGCACTAGCCGAAATTAAAACGCCTACTACTCCAAAATTCATACAACCTCCATACTTTAACCCAAGTTCTGACTCCCCGGTTAATTTTTTGACAAGATACGAACGCACAGCGGTGTGCAATGGATGGACCGATTCATTTAAGATATCATATTTGGGTATTCGAGGGTCCAGCTTCATTTTGGTATAACGAATATTCTACAGATCCAAATAATAAAAATAATACCTGGGATAGGATTAAAAAAGATTTTGTTAAGGAGTTTAGTGGTGAACAGCCACTACGAAAATTAAAATTTAGATTAAATTCAAGAAAGCAGCGAGATAACGAAGATATTAAAAGTTACTATTACGAACTTTTAACGTTGGCTCATGAAGTAGACGAGAAAATGCCTTTCGAAACTTTTAGAGAGTTTTTCGAAAATGGCTTGCACTCATCTTTTTATGAGACCTACTATCTTATGAGTACAGGTAACATGAATTATAGCAGCCTTAAAGCTCTAGTATTAAAATTGAGTGAAATTCGGGAAAGGGCTTTAGTAAGGCAGATGACGTCACAAACGCCATTATCATTCATTTAATAATACAAACTTATTAAAAATATATTAATTTACATCAGTATAACAGGTACAGAAATACCTCTTATTTTTATTCTTATTCATAATTAGGCTAAAAATCAAAATAAAAAAAATATAATAATAAACTTAGGGTGGACATGGAAGTGACCCTACACAAAAATGTTAATTGATTAATGAAATAAAAATCAGCATATAATATTGGAATTAATATAGAAATAACAAGGAAATATGTTTATAGCACCTTTTATTATTTAAATTTGATAACTATATACATAGCATATTTATAAATATAGGACCTCGTAGTTATATTTTAAATGGTATTTTAACAATGAATTATAGTATATTTAATAAATAAGTACATTATAAATTAGATAAGTCAGTTTTTATATAATTTAAATTAGGACAAATGATATATTTTTTTTCTCTTCTAAAAGTAAGAAAATTAATTAAAGTATTGACCACATAGCTTTTTGAATTAGGTTTGTTGCTGTGTTACTCAGCTGTCTAGGATTGCTTAAATGAAGATATCATCACGATATAGAAATCAGCGCTGGAGCCTATTGGAAACCATTACCAGAACCGTGAAGTTACGAAGCTACAATCCCAAGCACCAACTTCTAATATAACTCATGATGTTCTTATAGCCTCATCTACGCTTGTCTTATAATCTTTGTTCTGTACTTAGTCATTCGCTTCATTTATTTTCATTGCTTCCAATCTGAAAATAAAAGCCGTTGAATCAAAGAAAAATAGTACATCATATAAAAGTCCTAAGCAGGAATCGCAAAATGAAAGCATTGAATTATCAAATTGGTCTAGAGATAATCATACTCTAAGATATAGTATCGAGCTAAGCCTCCTATCCCTATCTCCTGGGGAAAAAATACAAACTGAAGTTGAATGTATCGAAATAAAATAAGTCAATAATTTAAATAATTAATAATGTAGGTAATTCTTTTTGAGATGACTATATGCCCTAGTTATCTCTTCTTAGCGCTAAGAAAAGAAAAAATGATAAGAAAAGTAAAATGATATGAGGATAATAACATGTAATATAATAAATATATAGATAAATATGAGATGACATAATAATAATGAAATATGTTTACCCCTTGGGGCCCTCTAGTGTTTCTTTTATCATTGTTATTTATACCTTAATTATTATGGCCATTAAAATGATTATAGGAAAAATATCATTGTAAATTGAAACAACACTAGATTCCAAAATAGTTACACATATAGATGCAGGGTCATCTACTTAATCTCTTATAACTTAATTAAAATATTTTAAAGAAATACTATTATTTTAATCAAGATTTTAATATGTAGGTAGGAGATAGAGGCATACATCTGGATAGGAAAATGGTTAAAATCCTACAAAAATAGCACTGATAGAAGTGCCAGGTTTTTTTTTTTAAAGATGAAACAAGGTTTTTTTTTTTATTTATGATTTTACAAAAATATGAATACATGTTTGCTCTAAGTAATAATATAGTTATAAAAATTGATTTTATCAAATCAGTTATCAATTTACATAATTTAAACATGTCCTATTGTATGGAATCCATGCTTTGATTTCAATTTATCTCATTTTAATTTTCTCTAGAAGGGAACGTCATAAATAAGGCCGTTAAAAGCTTACATAAATAACTACTTATCAAAGTATTAAGAAAAATTAAAATTTTTCAGCAAAAAGCATTAGTTAATAATAATAAATATGCTAAAGTAAATAAAGACAATAAAAAATTGCATTCACAGTAACTAAAATTCTTATATACTTTCTTAATTTTATTTTATTTTTTATACTACTTATTATAAATAAAGAATACCCAATTGCTAGCCAAGCCAGCAAGAAATATTCTGTTTTAACATTATTATCCATAATAATAAAAGTCCTAATACATTTACGAATAATACTTAGCTGAAAAATAGCAACATATACTTACACTTTGTTCTTTTTGCATGTACTCCCTATGCCAATATTGGAGCCTCCGAAAGTGAACCAAAACCTGAATAATGGTAAGCTGACACATTGGAACCGATCTAAGGAAACCAGCGAGAGGATAGAATAAGCCTGCCTGCAAGGACCCAACAGCAAGCTGCCTACTACCTCCAGCCACCCGCTAAAACAAAGAATCAAATTAGTAGTTATCAGAAACCATCACAAAAACTCACCTAATAAATCGAGCATGGAAGCGGGTCACATAGCATATTTACATCCATACTAAGTCGTAGTAAAACAAACTCGCTATCCAAAGGGAACCACTCGCGCAAACAACAAGGCGTCTGCGATCGAAACACATGGGACACCGACGATCATCACCCTTTCTATCACAACACAATCACATTGGTTTGATAGCAAAACTTTCACAAACCTAAGGGTGAAATAACGCATGAAAACACGTGCCTTGTAGGAAAATTCAGAAAACTAGCGTTTTTCAATTTCTGGGTTATGTTGTCATTGTCAAACACCATAGACAAGTCAAACACTGGCATCATGCATAAATAGACCTAAGGTAGTAGCAACAAGAGCACAGCATAATCTTCAAAGTGAAAGCAGCCCTACAACGTACAAGAGAAGAGTGCAGGACTCCCTACATCTATCCCCGCAACCCACAAAACGTGTTTCTCCGTCATTCAAGCAAGGGTGTAACGCTACCATTGAATGGACAGGTCCGTACTCGGAAGGTTTATAAACTGTAAATTGGCATCGCTAATGTTTTATTCGGGAGAAATGTAAATCTGTAATTGTATTTTACCTTACCTTTTGTATAACTTGTATTTTATGTAATTCTTTTGTATACATTTTTACTTTATTCTTTCTTTTAATTTTGTTTACGCTAGTCCAGCTTGTCGTAGCCGGAGGGAAATGTCAAGAATATAAATTATTAGTTTCGATTTGTTATAAAAAACATAATTTTCGATTAATTCCCATAACCAAAGTTCATCAACTCATAGAATATCATGTTCAGAATATCTAGTTAATTGTTTAGGCTAAAATATTCCAAATTAAACAACATTTATCTATTCTGCAATTTAGCGATTTTACGGAGTTCATCAAACTCGCTAGAGCAAGTAAAAAGCAAAATCGCTGACTGGTCAATTGGAAAAGTAGGAATAGAAAAAATTTCGAGGCATTCGGGAAGAAAAAGTATCGTGAGAGTAGTCAGTCAGAATTAAAAATGTTTTGGTCGTGTCTCTCCGCCTACAAGTACCCTAGTGTAAGTATATTTTATATATATATATATAAAATTTATTAATAAATTATTATTATTTATATTATAATAATAATTTTTTATATTTAAATTTTTATATTAAATAATATAAATAATTATTAATATATATATATATATATATATATATATATATATATATTATATATATATATATATATATATATATATATATATATATATATATATATATATATATATATATATATATATATATATATATATATATATATATATATATATATATATATATATATATATCTATATATATATATATATATATATATATATATATATATATATATATATATATATATATATATATATATATATATATATATATATATATATATATATATATATATATAATTATATTTAGTGTATTAAAAAGATGTCGTCACTCTAAATAACAAATGTATGTAACTGTAATGTTGTACTGATGTATAAATAAAATTAAGGACTTGTTTTTTTTTAATATTTTTTTTAATTTTTTTTAATTCGGGACTTAAAAAACTATGATCCCAGTCACACTGAAATTTAGGGTGTGACAATATTTTTAAAATGTACATTCGCCTCTTCCCCGTCCCTATATTTGACAGATTGGGAAAAAACGCTTAAGAAAAAAAAAAGTTTTCAATGTTGCTAGTTATGACAAATCTATCAACGACATAAGTTAATCTGGCATATTTTTAAATAATCCGTGATTTTAGTTTTGTTGTTAGTTTTAATATATCTATTTTTTTCCAAAAGCTACGCGATAAACGGTTTCCGAGATATCGCCGGAGGACGACCTTATCAGGACACCCTGTTTTATAACACCCTTTATATTTTTTTCAGAAACTCTTAGAAAATGGCCAGTAGCAGTAGGATCTGACAGAGAATGCGAGGCTACATACCCCCTACAACCGTCGAAACCCGGGGAACCAACCATACCAATTATGAAAGGTGATAACGTTTTTATACCTGCATTCAGCATTCATCGCGATCCTGATCACTACCCAGACCCGGAAAAACAGTCTAATCTGAAAGATTTTCCGAAGAAAATAAAGGAACCATTAAACCTTACACATATTTATACCCTTTTGGAGTAGGACCACGGGCTTGTATTGGGTCGAGATTCGCCCTTTTAGAAATAAAATCTGTTTTGTTTCACATGCTGAACCATTTTGAAATTACCCCGTAAAGAAAACCTCGATACCTTTGAAACTGAGCAAGCAAACGTTTAATCTTATGGCGGATGGAGGTTTTCAACTTGGTTTAAAGCGACTAAAAAATTAGTATTTGACAATAAACCTATCTCTGCCGTAAACAACGAATTAACCGACATTGTAGATATTTAACTGATTGTAACTGATGCCATTAATTTTAAAATACATATTTAAAGATCTTTACTTAGAGCATGATACGCTTTCATTTGTTCGAAGAAAAATAATTATCCGCTTTTAGCTGTTTTAATACATTTTTTCAACTAACTTAGGAATATTTAAGTAATCTAAAAAATTAATTAAACACAATTCCTTGCATGACGTGTGAATTTGTATTGAATTGCCACGAAAAAAGGTACTCATATTTATTAAGTATAATTTGCATTTATCGTCAACCGGGGAGAAAAGTGGCATAACTCAAAAAATTCAAATGTTTACTCACCGAGGTTTTTTCTTCTGAGATATGTTCAATTCAAACATTATAAATAAAAGTTACAAACATAAACAAATCTTTTTATTTAACTTATACATTAAAATAGGTGGGTATTTTTTGTTGTTTTAAACAATTTCGGCTTTCTACATCAATTTTCCTTTCAATATTAAATAAAGATGAGATGAAAATTTAGAAATTCTATCGGCCGAGTGATGATCGCGTTGTTAAATTTAGCAATGGACTTAGCAGTTTAGAATGTTTAACAAAACGTCGTTATCATTGTTATTCAATGATTTTAGTAGGAAACCTGTTAAAATCTGACATTTTGTTAAACATTCTAAACCGTTGTTAACTTTTAACAATTTGCTAAGTTGACAACAGATTAGAATGTTTAACAAAATGTCAGATTTTGCCAGGTTGCCTACTAAAATCATTGAATAACACTGACAATGACGTTTTGTTAAACATTCTAAACTGCTAAGTCCGTTTACAAAATTTAACAACGTGATCATCACTCGGCCGTCAGTCTTTTACAGTGAATACACTGCCCTAATTCTTGCTTCTTTACAAATCATTTTTACTTTTTGAGTATTACTGAGAACGTATTTTCATGAATTCTGAATTGCACTGCAACATCTTTCCTCTTTAAACGACTTTTACAGCTTCAATTGCTTTTAGTTTATCAGCATATGTTAGTTGTATTCAATTTTCGTTACATTTTACGTTTTCTTTATTATCTTTTAATTTGATACGTGTATTAATTGTTTATTTTAGTAAAAGACTGAAGTTCAAGAATATATATACAGTAGCGTCCACGGTGCTGAAGAGAAAAAACGTTTTTATTTTTGATTTTATCGAAAAAGCTTCTCTTGATAAAAATTTTGCTATTTCTAAAAGTAAGATTGGGATGGAAACATTTAACATATGAAAGGGCGGTGGAAAAGGGTACAAGAGTAAAGTGCATTTATAGAAGATATGGAAATAAGTTACTATAGGAAAAGTTGTTCAAAATTAAAAAAGATAGTCTCTAATACCAATATTTGAAAAATCGGCCTACTTTTATTTTTGTGATTAAATTTATTTTAATATCGATTTAAATTTTTAATATCAATTTATTATCAAATTTTTTGCTGTTAAGTAAGCATTTAAAGCTGACGATACTGCGGCTAATGAATTATAAAAGCAAAGTATCAATAAAGCTTGTCACTATCAACGCCTACTAGTACAAAAATTTGGAATTAGTTAATTGATAATAAAATTTTAATCACAAATAAATAAAAGTTGGCCGATTTTTTCGAAAATTGGTATAGAGACTACCTTTTACGATTGAACAACTTTTTCTAGTAACTTTTTTCCATATCTTTGCAAATAAAGCACTTTACTCTTGTACCATTTTAAGTTTTTTCAATTTTCTGAACACCGCGTATAAAATATATTAAATGTTTCTATCCCAATCTTACTCTAAGAAGCAGCAAACATTTTTATTACAACTAACTTTTTTAGATAAAATTAAAAAAAAAAGAAGTTTTTCCTATTCAACACCTTTTCCGTGGACACGTATTCATCGAAAAAGTGTGTTGAATATAAAAAACTTCTTTCTTTTTTATTTTATCAAAAAACGCTTCCTTAAAAAAATTTTGTTATTTCTTAGAGTAAGATTAAAGGATAAAACATTTAACACATTTTTATACCGGGTATCGAAAATTGAAAAAACTTTAAATGGTCCAAGAGGGGTCGCGTATTTATTTGAGAAGATATGGAAATAAGTTACTGGAAAAAGTTGTTCAAAAGTAAAAGATAGTTCCTAATATCATTTTTCAAAAAAATCGGCCTACTTTTATTAATTTGTGATAAAAATTATTTTAATATTATCTAATTCCAAATTAATAACTCTTTTATTGTACTAGTAGGCGTTGATAGGGTGACGCTGTATTAACATTTCGCTTTTATAATTTATTACTGCAGAAACCGTTTACTTAATACAAAAAATGATAAATTAATATTAAAAAATTTAAATTGGTATTAAAATTATTTAATCACAAATAAATAAAAGTAGGCCGATTTTTTGAAAATTGGTATTAGAGGCTACCTTAATTTTGAACAACTTTTCCTAGTAACTTATTTCATATCTTCACAAAATAAATGCACTTTACTCTTGTACCATTTTAAGTTTTTTCAATTTTCTGAACACCGCGTATAAAATATGTCAAATGTTCTCTATTCCAATCTTACTCAAAGAAGTAGCAAAATTTTTTATCAGGAGTAGCTTTTTTCGATAAAATCAAAAATAAAAAAGTTTTTTCTTCTTCAACACCTTTTCCGCGGACATACTGTATATATATATATATATATATATATATATATATATATATATATATATATATATATATATATATATATATATATATATATATATATATATATATATATATATATATATATATATATATATATATATATATATATATATATATATATATATATATATATATATATATATATATATATATATATATATATATATATATATATATATATATATATATATATATATAAAAAAAAAAAAACCCTGTATATTTAGAAAATGAACAAATATTATTTTAGTATAGGTTCCCAATGAAAGTAGCTGCAGTGAAAGTTCTACAACCAAAGACGTATTTTCGTGTACAGAGTAATGCTTCTTTGGCTACAATCTTCAGTCAGAAACTGGAATTCTGTAAAATAAACTATATTTTTGGGGGTAAAAAAACGAATTTAAATATAATTATGCTAATTTTATTAATCACAAAAAAACAACGTAAAATAACAATGTATATAATAGACTTTTATCAGTTCAAATAATATCAGACGACCATTTACCTCTAGAGTAAAAAAATAAACTACCGATTCTCAATGTTATTAATCTAACAACAATCTAAATAAAATAACACTCCAAAATACAATTAATTGTTTAAGACGCATATTATGCATTATCTACTTTAATGTAATTTTGAGAAAGATTTATAATTTACCTAAAGCCAATGAAATAAAGAATGTTTTTTGGACCCCCATTGCCCCCCTTTATTTAAAACACAATGTGCTACATAAAGTGTCGAGCCAAAAGTAACATACAAATACGATCTCCATTTTAAATTTATTAATGGATGTCTAAAACCAAAAACTAGAATATTATGTGATACCACCTCGTGTGTAAAATTGTGTAGTGTTTGATTTTAATATTGTTTTGAATAAATTTTAAGGGTAACAGGGAAAATTGTAGAAAAGCTGAAATTATTTACATCATTTTACTATCAAGTAGACAAAAAGTCATTTTCTTAGTTATTTTTAACTATCCTTGAGCCTGGGTCGATTTTCGTCTCTTTAGTCTAGGACGAATCGGCGCATGAGTACGAAAACTATTCGAAACTCAATTACCTCTTTAAATTGCCCTACTGATGATATAAAGGCATTTTGCCAGGGGTGCACCTGGTGCCATATTGTTTAAACCGAAATTGTTTTAACAATTACAAGGAATTGTTATTTTCCAACAGGACAATTCTTTTTTATATTCTTTATTGAAATACAAATAAAAAAGGTCCTACGACTTTTTACGGTAAAGTTAATATTTTTGGAGATATAAAATTTTAAAAATTGAAAAATCTTAAATTTGGGTTTTTTTGACCCATGAAAATATATTTAAAAATAAAATATAAAATATATTTTTCATTCTTTATACAATAGTTAATAATATACTAAATTAAGATTTATTTTTTTTTATATCTGTTTTTTAATTGTTTATTAAGCGCGCTCACAACTATGCGTCCCTTACTTTTAAGTACCGCCGCGCCATCTTCCTGACTCATACGCTGCATCGGCCTCTCTGTGTCCTAAATCATTATTTTTCCTTTATCTTAAAAACTATTAACTTTATCAAAATTGTTAATGAGAGCAATGCTATTACTAATTAAATTATCTATAATTTGTATTTATAAATTTTTATTCTGACATCAATTTTACAAAAGTTATTAAAGTTAAAAAAGATTAAAGCTTGTGAGCGCGCTAATAAACAATAAAAAAACATATCTAAACAATAAAAAAAATTTAAATCCTAATTTAGGATATTATTAATTTATTATATAAAGAATGAAAAAATATATTTTTTATATTTTATTTTTTTTTAATATATTTTTCATGGGACAAAAGTACCCAAATTTGAGATTTTTCGAACTTTCAAAAATTCATATCTCCAAAAACATTAACTTTATCGTAAAAAGTCATAGGACCTTTTTTATTTGTATTTCAATAAAGAATATAAAAAAAATTGTTGGTTGGAAAATAACAATTCCTTGCAATTGTTTAAACAAAGGTGGCCCCCTGGCAACATGCATTTATATCATCAGTAGGGCAGCTTAAAGAAAATCGTATAAAAAAATTGAGGTGGTATAGTTTTCCGTTCTCATGCGCCGATTCATCCTAGACTACTTGGGAAAACTGCGTACTTAACTGCTATCTTTAAAGGCGGAGATCGAACAGATGTTTGTAACTATCTTCCAATTTCTGGACGTGACTGCATACCCAAAGTTCTTGAGAGTATCGTGGTGGATGACCTCCTGAGAAGCTTTCGTAGCGTTTTCTCACTGCGTCAGCACGGATTTCTTGAGTAGCAGTCATGTCAGATCCATTTCTGTGTTAACTCTGATTTTCTGGAAGTTGCTGTTGACTCGGGTAGACAGGTGCACTCTGTATATTTTGACTTTAAGAAATCGTTTGATAGGGTGGATCAAAGTATTTTAATCAGAAAACCGAAGCTTTATGGTGTTTGCGATCCTTTATTGTCATGGATAGCTAGTTTGATGTACAAAGAAGTATTAATAACATAACCCAATGGTGCCCAAGAAATACAATTGAGCTTAATACATCGAAGTGTAAAGTCATTACATTTTCTAAATAAAGCCAATTTTATATTCTGATTTTATTGAGAATTCACCCATACCTAGGAAGAGTGAATTTGTTTGATGACTTAA